>JBAIZL010000005.1:219441406-219461406 GCA_036971475.1 Prosapia bicincta
TTCGTTCAGAATATTATGAAATATATTAATATATACCTGGAATATATATGAATATATATGTGTATATATATATATATATATATATACATATGTGTGTGTGTGTGTGTATTATATATATATATATATATATATATATATATATATATATATATATATAATACCTGGTTAGTGAAATAATTAAAACGTAACGTTTCGACCCCTTCAAGGAACATAAAATAATGACAACATAATAAATAAACATTGAAAATAAATAAACAAACACTAAAAACGACACTAGTTATAGCTAGTCACTCGTACCCCTCGAACCTCGAAGCGTGCGCACAGTCGAGGGAGATGAGTAGGGGAAGAAAAAGACCGTTCCAGAGACATTATATTATAAGGTATAGAATTCTTGTATATAATTCTACATTTATATTAGAATAATGTAGATTTGAAAGGCGGCTATAAATATTATTTTATCCGATTTGTCATGATAACCAGATCATTCACATAAAGGTCTGCGAAAATTTACATATAGCAGTTTTATAAACGACCGCAACTCCTGAAATTTCTTAGCGGTGACCTTTGATTCAATACCCTCTACAAAAACCAATGTTGAATAGAGATAGTACAGGTTTTCTGTCAATCGCGCGCCAACTTACGAGTCACCAGCTAAACAATAAATAACTAACGCATCCAAAGAAAAGACACACACAGTACATTACAACCCAGATTCACCAATGACGTCATCAGAAATTTAAAGCAACTGAATAAATATGATAGTTCTTGGTTAAAGACTGAAGCTGATAACAGTTTTAATTATTGTTCCGAATATAATACATGTACTATATTTATGTAATATATTATTATTATATTAAAGTTATTATATTATTTTATACTGTTAATGCATTATAATACATATAATAACTGTTATATATATATATATATATATATATATATATATATATATATATATATGTTATAATAATGTTATTACAATATTATTATAACTTTTTATATTACATATTATTGTATAACCTAATAAGCATATTATTGCAAGCGTTCTTAATATACTGTTTGGTATATTTCATTATGAAAGAGTTATTGAATTACTTTTATATTTCGTTAAACAAAGTTTTGTATTAAACTATTAAATACCAAATTGATTGAAAAATACCTGTTTTGTAATTCTCAATGTAAAGATAGATATAGTAAGCAAAATATTGTCGATTGAAAGCGTTTATAACGGCGGGTGTAAATGGAACGACCGAATGGAGATCACATTGAAAGCGTTTATATCGGCGGGTGTAAATGGAACGACCGAATGGAGACCACATTGAAAGCGTTTATATCGGCGGTTGTAAATGGAATGACCGAATGGAGACCACATTGAAAGCGTTTATATCGGCGGGTGTAAATGGAACGACCGAATAGAGATCACATTGAAAGCGTTTATATCGGCGGGTGTAAATGGAACGACCGAATGGAGATCACATTGAAAGCGTTTATATCGGCGGGTGTAAATGGAACGACCGAATGGAGATCACATTGAAAGCGTTTATATCGGCGGGTGTAAATAGAACGACCGAATGGAGACCACATTGAAAGCGTTTATATCGGCGGGTGTAAATGGAACGACCGAATGGAGATCACATTGAAAGCGTTTATATCGGCGGGTGTAAATGGAACGACCGAATGGAGATCACATTGAAAGTGACATAATTTGTTTCTCAAAAAAGTATTTAAAAAAATGCTGTTACTTAACATGAAAACTAGGTTGAGCACGTTTTCTTGTTTTAACCTATTTAGTATTGTCTGAATTTTTAAAAATAGTCAATGGTTTTAAGAGTACTCTCTTCAAGTTTCAATTTAATTTGGGTGAAAACCTAGTCACAAAAAATCCCTATTTTGCCAAACATGGCAGTGAATTGGCATTCACATAGTTTTGTGTTCTTGACTAAAATTATTTATGGACCCCGCCTTGGATAAAATTTTAGTTCTATTGACGCTTCTTGGTGAATATTTTTAAGGTTGATGGTCGTTTAATTTAAATACAATCTTAGTAAATCTAATTAACATCTGTTTTGACGGATCTGTTTGAATATATTGATTTTTTGCAAGATCCTCAAAAGACCATGGTTTTCAGGATGGACAGGGTGGAAATGCGCAAGTGATCAATAAATTAGTGGCTTGGTTACTTCTGGGCCCCGGGACTATAGTCGAGATGCCCAGGAAGATTCTAAGTCAACTATGCACGGATTTAGATTTGTAGGCTGGACAGTTCAACACTACCCTCGATTTAATCATCTGCAACCAACTAGTTAGGGTAGCTCTTGAGTTCTGAGAACCACTTTGCGCGGTTCGATCGCACCGTTTCCCATTGTCCTTGTCAGGACGTTTTTCCTCGTTCATAAGAATACAGTCCTAACATATTTACATTTTTATCATTTAACACAAAATCAAAAGAAGTTTAAATTTCAATTATGCAGGTGATTAATTTGTTTTGAATTTAAATACTACACTTCCTAAGGGGGGTGATTTTGTTACCATGGTTGCAGAATAATAAAACATTAACCGTTAAATTGAATCGTAGTAACTGAAGTGAAGTATGCCCAAGGAGTGGCCTCAAACAAATGGTCATGCGATGTTTCAAGGTACAGATTATTATTCCTTGAAAACGTCACTTACATATTTGATGTGTCCATAAACTTAGCTCGTAAAATCTAGTAGAGGAGCTTCATTTGATCCCTAGGACCATCTCTCCAGTCTGGAAATCCAGTCCTTACGTAAAGCCACCCAAGAGTAAATAAATTTCCGATTGCACTACATAGAGTGAACTAATCAGACGGGGTGTATTGGGGTACGGAGACCTGGCCGTTTGAAAGGTTCTATTCGTATGAGTAGTCCTGGAAAAGCTGGTGAAACGCTACCACTGAAGGGTTCGTCTCGTCCCACTGGTCGGTCAGTAACCTGTCTAGGCCTTACAAGGTCTAGACCTAGCAAGGTCATTAGACTCTTAAATACTGGTACCACGGGTCGTGACACCAAGTTCCCCGTCTGGGTGACGCCTGTCACGCAGACGGTCTTCATGAGTTTGATGTTGGATACGTAGGGGTAGAGGTACTAGGTAGTTAAAAAAAGTCATCCCCATCATTATTTGTTTTGGAGCCTGTTCAGAATCGTTATGAACCAGAACAACCGGCTTGTTTTAGTCGCAAGACACACAAGTAGCATGCTGTCCATCTCCTTAATTTGCATGGATAATTTTAACCTATTTTATGAACGATACTATACGTTAATTTTTCAATTTTTTTTCTATTAGTTCACCCTTCTTATATAAGATGTTCTTTTATATAAGCCCTCCTCGATATCTTGTTCAAATTTTCAATCAGTTACAAAATACTTTTAATTCATCCACACTAGTTAAAATAGATTTTTTTAAACTTGTAGTGGATGTCACTTGATGTTAGTAGAGGTTTTTAAATATTATTTCATTAACTACATTTATAATGAAATAATTTTAGTTTTATATGGGAGGAAAACTTTTCAAAAAAATGGGCAAGGTATGCAATATTGGAATTGAGTTTAACTTTTTTTTGTTCATGTTACTTGTTTGATAAAAAAGAAGAGCTGATTGCGTTAATAACCTGAAGCGACTATGGTGTAACTTTTTATTTTAAATGAAATAAAATCTCCTTATCAGAAAAACATTTTATTTAAATCCTTATGGACGTTTTGATTACAAAGCAATCATCCTCAGAGGAAGATATTACATGAAAAACTTATTGATTTTCAATAGAAATGTACATTAGGATTTCTATGAAACGCTTCTGCGATTAAGAGGTTTTATTGATTGTATATAATTAAACACTAATTGCTTTTATTATCTAACTAAATATATATATATATATATATATATATATATATACTCTCTGTGAAAATATAAATAGTAAAACAAAATAATTACCTTAGAGAAATAAATCGAAACGTTTTCGCGCGTAAGATCGATAAATGACAACAAAGTTGAATAAGACTCCCTGGAGACTGCGATTGGCTGTCGAAGCCAATGAACCAAATCAGGAAATAAATCTTCTTAGAAAGGAAATTTATTTCCTTACCGGATATTAGAACTTTTCTGAAACTAATGTACTTCTATAGAGAATTTATAAATATTTTTCTTATAAAACTAAAGAAATATTTATATAGTTAATTTGTATAAATCGATTATAAACAATTAAATACCGTACATAAACGTGTATTAATTACAAATTGGCCAATGTTATAACGAAGAAGTGTCAGGGTTGTATTTATGAAGAGGCGAAACGATGTTAATGTGTAAACTTAACAAGAACAACTAAAGAAATTAAATTTTATAATTATGTACAGCTTCTAATATACAAGAAAAGGTTCAAAATAACCAAAAAAACGTTGGTAATACGTCTTGCAAATTGTACGTAACATTAAAACAAATGCAACTTCGAAATTATACTCTAACTCGTCTTAAGAGGCATGAAAATTTAGCCGGAAACTAAACGTTATAAAAGTGAAATTTACAAATTGAATAATAATATTTAGCCTATTCTGTATATTCCAAATAAAAATAGCTTCATGATTTTTATTGAAACTTTGATGTTTTAAAGAATATTGTCTTCAGTTTTATAAAAAACGAATTCAAACATTGTTATCGTTATTACGTTATTGTTATTTATATGTTTATTATTGTTTTATATAGTTTTATAAAAAATATAAACTATAACCTGCACCAGAATGGCTCCAAATTTACACTGATAGATCATCCATACCTGGATCAGGCGAGACAGGGGCTGCACACTACTGCATATATTTTGTGCTGTCGGTGCCCACTTTAGCAACTACGACGGTGAGGCAGCTGCCATATATGCTGTAGCAACTTGAGAACGTGACTGCTCCTGCTGAGGCAGTTTTTCTTGTTGACTCTAAGACCGCCATCTTGAACCTCTCTGTGAGCACACAGACTGATTGTAGTAAAACAATAGAATGTGGAATAAAACTAAATACTCTCATTAAAGCCGGAAGGGTACTTAATTTCCTGTGTATCACTAGCTATGTAAATATCACTGGTAATGAAAAGACTGATCAACTAGCCAAACAGGAAACAAGCCTCCCTCAGCCCGAGCATCTGAGTTCGCTAGTCCTCCAGGTCCCTAACAAAGATGTCAATCAAAAAGTTACGTTCGATCGAGGAAATTCTCAGCTGGAAAGTGCTGAGAAAGTTTTGTGATGGGGAGACCAATTGAGCATAACTTGCTCCGTGCTGTTATCGTTGCAGCTTCCAAATTGCAGACGGGTCATGTTTATTTTGATACGCACTTCACCGCATCCCTGTGCTACCAACTCCGGAGTGTCTGCCGTGTGTTGGTGAACTTATAAATGCCGATTACTTTGATGATTGCACAGCCCTGGACCGATCCCAGGATTACAAAAGTCCTATCTTCAAGGAGGCCCATCTCTACTGGTCAGCGCGTCGCCAAATGGCTCAACTGCCAAGGGTAGGCGTTGGCTAGTAAGTAAGTAAGTATAAAAATTATACTTTGTGTCCAACATCTATTTTAATTTTCGATATATTACATTGTTTACTAACAAATAACTTTAAAGTCTTCCAAAATCACGTTAAGTATAACAGTTACTTTTGAAATCTTGTTTTATATGAAACAGATATTTTATTTCTAAATTTGAAAGTAAATAATAACTTCACAAAACGATTTATAACCAAAAAGAACACAGACCGCTGTCGTATACTACACTAGAGTATACCTAAGTATTCGGTTAGGTTAGGTGCTTATAACAATTTAACAAGTTATAGTCTGCTAAGAGGCCAATCTGTTGACAAAGGAGCATATTTTGGTTTACATTTTTGCATCCCCTTAAGGGAAAATGATGTCGTATTTAACGCGTGTAACGGTTTACGTCATGCGTTAGTAGTAACACTATTTTGTTTTTATAAACCCAAATCCACCCTAACCGGATACTTAAGATATATTCCAACAAATATATCATAGTTCTTATTTTTATATAAACCTTTTTTCTAAAGAAACCTTTTGTTTTACGATTTCTTACCTTTTTTCAACATTTCATTTTGTGGAGCGCCAATTATTATTATTATTAGATAACTAGGAGCGACCTTATCGGTGTAGAGCACTTTGTACCTTATCGCTATAGCCTTTGTACTCTCTCCCCATCCCCACCTCAGGATTAGCTTAATGGATACCTACCTCTTTGCAGAATCCAAGTAACCACTTGATGCTAAATCTTCTGATATCCTCTAGTGTACATTCCTGCCAGCCAAACCTATTTCATCCTTCATCTCCCAAAGCAGGGCAAACACATTAGCAGGATTAGGATTTCCTCTTGATCATTAACAAATCTCTTGCACACAGGGGACCTAGATCTTATGATTTTTGTATTGGAATCCCCTCAAATCCCCATTCCCTGTGACCAGCTCTTCAGTATTGGAGAATATATATTAATTTTTAATTTTTTTTCTGCGTTGCTGAAAACTTTCTACACTGCCAACTAACTGTATTTGTAAAATCTATTCCTTGTAGAAAGGAAATATCTGAACTGTCACTTTTATTATGGATTGACTTGGAACTGATACTAACAGTAACGTTTCATTGGTCATTGATGACGTTACTCCTTCAACTCCGTAAAACATATTTATACTGTTTTGTAAATCAAGCGGAAAAATAATAGTCTATTTTTTATATGAACTTGTACATTCAATGTTTATAAATTTCACCAAATTGAAAGTAATTTCTCATACAAAATCTTCAAGTTCTTTTATTAAATAGGATGTTTTTGAAGTTAGAATTTTGACATTACATTTCTTTAGAGCATAACCTAAAGTGGAAGCAGATATTTGCTGTAATAATTCACTTAAGAAAATCTAATCAAGATGGCTGAGTAGTACCTAAGTGCTTTTAGAGCTGACAGGCTTTGAGCGGTATTAAGTAGGTCTTTGTCTCGTTATTGTTTAAGTAAATTAAGGTAGACTCTGTGTTCCCGGAGTAAATTTGTTCAAGTTCAATTAACCATACACTCGAGCTACAACATTGTATACGAAGTAATTATCAGTGTAAAGTATATTCATAAAAATAATTACCAGGCAATTTAGAGTACTTAACGATTCAATGGAATGATTTACCGCACATTTGCTTTGTACATTAAGCAATATTTTACTTATTAACGCTACCTATATTGAGGAATAAAACTAAACAAGTAATATGAATAAAAATTGTTTCAAGTTAATTTCTAATTAGGTTAAACATTTTTAGTTACAATTTTAAATATTTATTACTATTATAAAGTAACATAATCTATGAGTGAAAACGGCAGAGTTAAAAAAACAAAAAGCTTAAAAAAACACAATTTCCACAGTAAAGTACAAGAGACTCAATAATAAATGCGTAGTTTCTGCCACTATCAATAAAACATGAAGAAAAAAGCTTGTATTGTTTGCTCAAATAGAATCACAGAGTCTTGGTAAACAAACAATATTCACCAACTGCCTTCTGTTTGTTCAACTTGAACATCGGTGTTGCAAAGAAATCCAACTAGCGTTGAGTCATTCTTGTCCAGTGCTTAGAGTGAATGGTTGTGTCCAACCTTAGTTATGTGTAATGTGTAGTGTCTTGTGAACTTAAAATTTATCTGAAGGGAGTTATTTTGGTAATTAGGCCAATGAAATTTACTCTGTCTTGGCAACTTCAAAATTCAATGTAGGTTTTTGGATAAACTATTATTTCAGTTTTGTTTTTCAATTATCGTAAATGAAATAATTTTTGTTTTTAAGAATTCAACACTAGTTTAGGTTATGCCAATTTTAGTTTTAATTTATAATTATAGTATTTATTTTCTGCACTCATGTTAATTCAAATATTTAACCCAAATTTATTATTATAAAGTTCTAAAAAGGCATACCAAATCGTTGTGAATAGTATTATTGTAAAGCCTAGCCCTACGTATTATTAACGTATTATTATTTTTTGCTTGATTTACCCTCGTAGCAGTAAATTACCAATTCACAAGAGTAATTTTTATCTACATTTTCTATCATTTAGCTTGTTTTTTCAAGCTAAATGAAGTTTATTCATTGTTGTGATGTTTTTAGTGTGTTATTACATTATTTGCTTGTATTAGAAAACATTAATTCCGTAATCGTATAAAACCTGTCTTTGTAATCCGTGGAACAGGTAATTTCAAAACAGTATAAGCAGGTATTTGTATACAATATACGGTACCCTTCCTATTCGAAATATATTACTTAATTAGGGCAATTATATATATACCATGATTGTAAATAGTACAAACCAGGCAACAGTAGCTAAATATGTATAGAATGAAACATAACCTAAATTTACAAACACAACCTAGTTTTACGTCGAAGTAAAATCTTTTCGTAATCTAGTACTTCACAAAGAATAATACTGTTGTTTTTACAATATTGTAATAATAAACTAAATCTTAAATTTGCTTGTAATAATTTTGAATTCACTGATTAAATTGCAAGTAATTGTTGCGTAACTGAGTGACTTTTCAATAAAGTTACGCAATAAATACCTAAATCTTAAATGTTAGTATTAGAGTAAATGTTTTGATTTTATTCAGTCGTGACATATTATAATCAACCTCATCAATGAGCTGTTTGCACACATTTTAGTTCCATCTTAAAGGTAAAACCTGGAGTATCACTAAATTAAAGTATTAAACAAGTAAAATGTTACATTAGTGGGAATACTTATCAGCAACATATCAACGACCTATTAAACATAAATCAATAGCTCTGAGGTATAAATGTAAAATGTCAGAGGGATATTTTCGAAACTTCACTGAATGGTATTTGGTATAGAACGAATTAGAGAAAACTAATCTACTCTTCAAATGATAAAATTAGTATTTTAATTATGCCACCATTTTTTGAAATGAAACATACACTAATCCAAAGGAAAGTTGTTGTAGCAAAAGTGATCTAATCCGTAATAATAGTGACTCAAAGACAGTATGAGCTCCAAGAGTTATTAAAACACGAAATTCTAGATTACCCTTCACCTTTCGTAGGCAAAAATGGCTACATTTTTTGTTTTACTTTAAAAATCTTATATAAAGTTGTGTCCTCTAGCTTGCATTTTATTCTTTATTAATGCATTTCAAAATTTTGATAAAAATTGAAAAATCACTAAATCCACAATAAAAAAGGCGGGTAAAAAGTGAACTTCTTATTGATTGATTTTTCCTATTTACAAACATATCCCTACAGATAACAAAATACTTCTGCTGATAAAATTAGATCGAAATCGGACGTTTCGTTCCAAAGTTACCATGATTTAGACACGAATGCTATCGTGATACTAATGTATATTAGTGCGTATAAATTTTAACAAATATTTTGGAATTTCCAGGGTTCTTAAAACAAACTTTCATCTTAATTTCTGGCTTACATTTACCGCAATGGAAAATTTTCCAATGAAAATTAGAATTGAAGTTTCCAATAGGAAACCAAAGTAAAAGTAAATGTTTAAAGAAAAATAATTTTTCCTCATTTGGTATTACAGTTAGTCACGTTAACCAAGGACCATTATTGAAACCCTAAGTTTTGTGAGTTTAAAAATATTTCTTGGTTATTATATCTTTTATCGTTTAAAAGTTTCAAAGGTTTCAGTATAGTGCGTTCCGCGCTATTGCCCTCTCACTCCGTGTGTCGACCACGTGAAGGGTCGACAACATTAGTTTTTAAAATCACCCGTGTAGCCGGAACAATAATCTAAAAAAAAAATTGTGTTAGGCTTTTAGTCTATGCTCAACCTTCTTTAGATCCTGTACTATTTTTGGTTTACAAAAGAAACAGACGTTGGCCTGCTTATGAGCTAAACCTGGGTTACTTTCTCTTCGCCAAGCGTCAAACCGTTTGTTTGGGAAACCCTGAAAAGGCTCTCAATACATATTTCACATGCTATACTTGGATAGTCTAATTTACAATTACATATTTTAAGCACAAAGGGGAATATCGGGGGGAAACTTTGCATCTTTTGAACTATAAAAGATATAATTATAAAAAAATGTTTTAAACTCACGAAAATGGACACGATCGAACTGTTCCTACTGTCAAGCCATCCCTTGGCGGACTACCGTCAACCCTCAAAGGGTCGGGGTTAAATTGGGCCCCTGGTTAGTCGAGCAACATTAGTTTGGTGATCAGACATTTATTTTTATTTTAATGCACGATATAAATAAAAACTAAAACAATGGAAGCAAATAAATA
Source organism: Prosapia bicincta (assembly GCA_036971475.1). Classification (NCBI taxonomy): domain Eukaryota; kingdom Metazoa; phylum Arthropoda; class Insecta; order Hemiptera; family Cercopidae; genus Prosapia; species Prosapia bicincta. The sequence goes on from JBAIZL010000005.1 coordinate 219,451,683, forward strand.
CAATACAACTTTACTAAATCATAAAGAAATATAAAATTCATTAAAAATACTGTACTTTCATGTTTTAATTATTATTTATACTTACGAATAATCCTACCAATAACGTGGTGCTCGCCAGGTCAAGAGAGCATTCCATTACGTGTCCGTTTTTGTTAACCCTATAACGGAGAAATGTTGAGCCGTTTCAATGCCCCCTGGCAATGGTGTGGCCAGGGGGTTTTATCGTTTTGTGTACATATCATAAAATATTATTGCACGATTTTTTATATTTATATAAAAAGGAGATGTTTCATCACCTTCTGACCGTAACCGGTCGGATAATAAACACTATCCGGCTGGATAAAGTTAATTTTCCGAAACCGACCAGCGAGGTCTCGTCTAATTGTACCTAAAAAAAATAAATATTTCATAAACAATTATTCCGATACATTATACTTTGAATTCTGAATTGATGGGTATAACTTCTTTGTTTTGGAAAATAGTTTTTAAAATTTTGATGTTTTGCACGCTAGCAAGGTCTTGCCGTTTTACAACCTACTAGTGGTGTCACTGTTGCACTATTTATATAAAAGCAAAGAGAGGTTCTAGTGAAATGTTTGATACCGACTACAGAGTCCTTTTCTAAACAGTTTGTATAGGATCTTTTGTTGTAATATCTTTCCATTTGTTCAATTTCAGTAAGACCTCTGTTGACCGGACATTTTCAAAACAAATCAGTACAGTACCCTTCTTGCTGTTACAAGATATGGCTCATCGGAAGCAACACAGAACCGTTGTCTATTAATCAACCTAACCAAGAAATAGTTCAGGAAAAAGTAAACGTTTTATGGAGAAATGCTGCAGCCGCATTTTATAATAAATTACACAACATAACGAAATTTTAGGTTCCAATTTCATAAAATTACAATTGTATAAAATAAATCTCCCCCTAATTAGAAGTTTATCATTAAACATAATATTTTGGCATTTTTTAAATAAATGAACAAGATAACGAAACTTTATGATATAATTTTATAAAATTACATTTATAAATATCTTCCCTTATTCTTTCTGTTTATTTTTCATATGAGCTTAATGTTAAATATAAACGCTTCTTTTCAGTTTTGTAAAACTAAAATTACTAAAAACAATTTCATTTCTTGATTTCCCGAGCCTGCTATGCTTTATTTTATATGTGTCATATTTTTCCATAAATTCATTCTATATAAGTAAATCTGAGTCCTAGTCTTCGTTTAGTGGGATATCCACTCCACTATGCATGGACAACAATAACGTCTTAGTTGTTTTGATTTACTCTATTGCTATTCTCTTCGTATATTGCCATAATACGTTCTATTGAATCAAGTTACTATTCTAGGATTGGTCCCCGAATGTTTAATGAGCAATGCTATAGGCTTAGGCAGTCGTTAATAGAGGACGTTTACGAGCTTTGAAATTGCTGATTTTATTGAACAAAAATAAACGTTTCTGCCACTCTGATGAATCGCCAAACTAAACGTTCCCGATTATTTTTGTAATTCATTTAAACTTAACTTTATTGGGAATGACACCTTTTATTTAATTACAATTTATTTTCCAAACTTATCAGCAATTTCATTGTGCGTCAATAATGATAATATATATATATATATATATATATATATATATATATATATATTTAATTACAATTTATTTTCCAAACTTATCAGCAATTTCATTGTACGTCAATAATGATAATATATATATATATTTAATTACAATTTATTTTCCAAACTTATCAGCAATTTCATTGTACGTCAATAATGATAATATATATATATATATATATATATATATATATATATATATATATATATATATATATATATATATATATATATATTATCATATATATATGATATCATATATATATATATATATATATATATATATATATATATATGTGTGTGTGTGAGTGTGTACATACATATATATATATATATATATATATATATATATATATATATATATGATGAATAGTTACTATCTGGAGTACATCCGTTCATTCTGCAGTCGATAAATTCATAGTTCCGACGTTTCGCTAGAATCTCATCCAGCATTGGCTGTTGTTGGGTTCACCTCGTCAATGCTGGATGAGATTCTTGCAAAACGTCGGAACTGCGAATTTATGGACTGCAGAATGAACGGATTTACTTCAGATAGTAACTATTCATCATATTTTTCCATCCATGAAGGAATACGTATCAGCATATATATATATATATATATATATATATATATATATATATATATATATATATATATATATATACACACTAATATATACCAAGTAAGATGTAAGATGCTTCGTCAAGTACAATAAAGAGCAAGTGATATATATATATATATATATATATATATATATATATATACACCAAAATATACCAAGTAAGATGTAAGATGCTTCGTCAAGTATAATAAAGTGCGATATATATATATATATATATATATATATATACACACACCAAAATATACTAAGTAAGATGTAAGATGCTTGTTCAAGTACAATAAAGTGCGAGTGATATATATATTTAGATGCGTAACGGAAAAATTAAATTCTCATAAGTATATATTTTGTGTTTAGGCAATTATATATTCCGAAGAAGCAGATATAATTTTATGAAATAGTATTAAGTAGAATAATTTAAAATAATTCACAAGCTCACCATTTTTAAGGTTCTTTCAAATAAATACAAAACTGGAGAGGAAGATCTGCCTTCTGGACTCCAGGGAAATCCATGTATACCTTTACAAATATTTCCATCTCCTTCCCCGGGCTCCCTCGTTACCTTTAACTTTAAAAACATTTCCTGTAATATGCGATTAAAGTACGGTCTGATGATATAGAGCAAATACGTTTCAGTAGAGTAGAGAAACGTATTAAATAGACTTGCGCAATAAATAAATCAAATAATTGTACAGAAAATGTTGTTTGAAGTATAAATTATAACTTCATGCAGTAAATTTTAAATACAGTTGGATTTTATCTGGTCGTCCCAATTTCAATATTTGTCGTCCCAATTTCAAATAGATGAAAGAGACTGAAGGATTGAGAGACAATATTCAAAATCCTGGTGACCTTTTGATACAGTAAGACTCTTGTGATACTTCTCAATACTAAATATTAATTCATTAAAAAAAACAAGGACTAGAAACAAACTCAACTATCTATTTAATATTAATGATTACTTATTCGCAATAAAAAATGTGTAGGTTTTGTTTCAACTCACAATATGTTTTGATCTATTCATTGAAAATTAAATGTAACCCCATCCCCTACCCTTCCTCCCTTCCAGCACCGCAAAATTATTTCGCAACCACAGAAACACAGCGTCAGAATAAGTGGTAACAAAACAATTTCCACATAAAAGCTTTTAAATAAATTCAATAGCTTAAATAACTGTTTTGATCAAATTTGACATTTGTTTTTTTTGTGACAAAAATATTTGTTTTTATAAAATAAACAATATAAATTACATGGATAATAGGAATTATCTATATTGGTTTATTTTCACATTGGAAATTATTTACGTTTACAGGTTACGAAATAAAATCCAAAAAAAAACATACAAAATGTTAACATAGAGTGAATAATAGAACTTAAGATTTAACAAATAATAATATAAAATTACGTGACACAAGACAAATATATAATAAAATTGTGATGATTGTAATACGTTTCTCAATATTAAACAAGAATAAAGTTAAAATAAATATATAAAGCATATATAATCTTACATAAAGCTGCATATAATTCGTAAAACAACAAAGGTATCGAGTACTCGTTTTAATCACAATTTAGTAAAAATTAATAATATAGGAGTAGTAAGGAAAGTAAACAAATGATCGAAAATAAACACACAAATGATTAAAAATGTAAACCCTCAGCATAAAACAATAAATAAGTTATTAAATTAAATATTACGTTTTATGAAAGTCTAATTATATGTACAAAGCCGTTGATGAAATGAAAACTGTAGTATATATGTGGCAACAGTGTAACGTTCGAAAATGGTTCAGTAGAGTATGTGTATTGAATATTACACACACGCGCACGCAGACGCGCGCACATCCACTCATGCACCCACGCACGCACACGTACACGCACGCACACACACACACACGCGCGCACACACACACACACACACACACACACACACACACACACACACACACACACACACATATATATATATATATATATATATATATATATATATATATATATATATATATATATATATATATATGTATATATATCAAAAAAAAAACAACGTACAAAATATAAATTTGTTGATGTCAATGACCTTCATTCATTCAGAATGATGTTGGCTCATTAGCACTTTAAGCGTTTTGAATGAGTTTCTCTCCAGTTCTGTTCTTATACTAATGGCAGTGTTTATATACTTTTCTGTGCTAGTCGAGCAATAGTACGTAAAGATGTAGCTCTTAATAAATAATACCTTACGTCATAAACAGTTTAAGATTTTTGTAGATATGTTTGCATAGAATCTAGCAGAAATGCAGAAAATAATAACAAGTAAATTGTAAAAACTGTATATGTTACAGTATAAGATATTGGTAAAAACTATGTTTGTTAAATGGAGGGTTTTATAAATAAGAGAATTTTCTGGATTTTACCATCAGTTTGGGAATGATAGGCTTTAATAATTTTTTCATCATCACTGAATTTAGTTTCAACGATAGCGTTAAGTATTTCATTTAGGATAGGTTAGAAGAAATCTTCGCATCTCTCTTGTTAACATTTACCGTGTCTCTAAGGTTAATTATATAAAATTTACAGACTGAATGGCGATATTAATGTGAAACAAATGAGGATCCCCAAAAGATTTGGACTTTTACAATTACATCTACATCTTAGGTTTTATTGGATAATGTTAAGATTTAGCAATATAGGGGCTTTTACAGTAAAGTATTCCGTATCCAAAGCCCACTGTAATGTCTTACATATTTTCTTCTCTTTACAAATCCAATGTAACCACTGAGAATGACGACTTGGATCACTGATAGCGTTTATTCTAGTAAAGGACCTCTGTTAGTTTATTCTCACACAATTAAAAGCTACGTTAATTGCTTTAACGTCAATAAAGGTTTTTATTTTGTTACGATCAAAAATTTTCTGTTGTTTTGTCTGTAATATAATAATGAAAATCATATTTTGTTGCATAATACGTCTTTCTTCTGTTTATAAAATATTTGACGTCAAAAATCAGATTTTATTCCAGGCAGTGGCGTCAAATGTGTATCATAAAAGATTGGAGGTATAAATTCCTATGTTTATTGGCTGTAAACATGTCAGTTTTGGTCTCGAGGACTACTCCTTTGAGGTTTAGGAAGAATATATTATCAGATAATAGAAAAATCTATACTATTGTAATATTCTAATTCGATGATAATATTTATATGAAAGTTTAACGTATTTCTCTCTCTCTCTCTCGCTATCTATCTATCTATCCATATTTATATATATATATATATATATATATATATATATATATATATATATATATATATATATATACAAAATATCATTTCTTGAATAATAATAAAAAAACAACTAAGGTTATTCAAATAAATAGAATTATTTATTTATTTTATATTCAAAGCTTTTGTTAATAAACAGTACCAACATCAACAGGAATGAATAATACAATCTTTATTATTTACAAAGCATTGTTTATTAAAGTATATATTACAATTTGTATTTATTAGTTGAATTTTACGTTTCTCAAATAAATTAATGTCTTACGTTAAAATAACATTACAATTATTGATAGAAATCTATTTTAAATATATTAGTATTAAATATGCTGTATTATATTCACTGTATTATATGTAAACGTCTCTTCTGGTTGTATATTATAAAGAATGTTTTCATAAGTATCAATTTGTAAACATGAAAATCTTCAGTAAAATAACGTAGAAATGGATACAATTTATATATCTTGGGTTGTTTAAAAAATCTTTTTCAATTATATGTAATATTATACAAAAATACTAGATATTTGATTGTTTAGTCTGTATTAGTTTAATAGAAAATTTTAAATTAATATATTAAGTCTCAAATCTAACCTATAATTATACACTTACATTAATTGCACAACAATTTATATATAACCCTGTAAGATTAATTTTATATGAATACAAAATATGTTTTCTTGTTTAATATTCATAACCAACACACACACACACACACACACACACACACACACACACACACACACACACACACAACCACACTTACACCCACACCTTCACTCGCAACCACACATGATCGTAAGAGATCGTACATTTATACGTACATCATATTTGAGTTAAGACAACGCTATTGTTTATTCATAGGTATATAATTTATTTTCATTATTGCTTCTCTGTTGGAAGAAGGATTAAGAAGGTTATTTGAAAAATGGAAGGATTGAAGAAGAGAAAATCCTTAAATAATGGAAATAAATTGAAAATGTTATAAAACAGTTGATAGAATAGTAGCTTATGTAAAGAAATATGGCTTTTCAAAACAAGATAATAAACAATACTTTCATAGGAAACTTATTATTAGGAAAAATTGATCTAATTTACACACAGAATGAATGTAATATCACAAAAGTATTAATAGAAAATATTTGATATTACAGTTTGGTAAATGAAAATTTAGTTTAAATAAGGTCCTTTAGTAATATTAGCTGACAATAAAAGGTAATATTAAAGGAATATAGTTTATGCATTAAATATGCTACTGCTTATTATGATAATTTAAACAAGTTTAAATATTTAATTGTTTTATCTAATGTTATTTAATCTAATCATAATTTCCATAATTTTCTATTGACAAACCTTCAGCCCAACCCTAAGATATGATTTTGCTTCACTCAAGCAGTTTGTACTTAGGAACAAACCTCTCATATTTTCCCAACTGTATTTAGTAGTAACAGCAGTTGCATATTGTTATACGGCGTAAGGTTTCCCACCGCGACATTATTGTTATTTTCCACTGGGTAGCGGTTTGACGGCTCACCGTGTTACCACATTATGGCATGTCTGCTGCAGGAAACCGTCCATGGCTTGTCTAATACTCTCGGGGATTTTCCGAGGCTCGTGCGATCATTATATTTGCAAATCAACCCTTACCACACAGAGACTACCCACCCTTCAGTCACTGCATATACGGAATGTCACGAAACATAAACGAGTAGACTTTATTATGTGAATAAATTTCGGTATAAAAAATAATCTTGTACTGTGGGATGAATACAAACTAAAACTTTAGGTAATTTTGAAGGTTTCCAAACACTTTTGTACAATTCTACAAACATATGTAATAATCTGTCCATTTCCTCTAACGCCCAAGTTAATTAAATAATTATTGCATTACAGGCCTTAAATCACATGGATGTGATGATGATAGAAGAAACGTGAAATTTATAATAAACTATGTAACCTCCTGGTATTTTGCAAATGGTAATATTGTGATTTACCTTATTTAAGAAACAAATTTAATTACTTTTATTCTTTAAACATGCAAAGACTCGACGACTCAATTGTTTGTCTTAACATTGTATCTTACGACAAACTGAGGCAAACTGGCTGTTTGTTTAATCGTTCTAATAAAGACAGGTTACATTAAAATTCTCGTTTGTGTTTAGAAAAAAGATTTTATTTTACAAAAAATTAAAATAGTCACAATATTTAAAAAAAAATACAATTTGTTTTTTACAAGTCTAGCTTCATAAAATAAAAAATTGTACATCCTTTAAAAATGTTTTGTGTTAAAGCTAGGTTATTGCACTCCGGTATCCTATATTTACTGATTTGATTGATTTGAAAAATATCAAACACTTAAATTTAAAAACATACATTGGCAATCACTTAAACTTACGTGGCTTTGTCAGGATATATAATAATTTACACAGGCTCACTTTTATAAAAGATTTAAATGTTGAAAATAAAAAACTAAAAGTACAAAGCCATTAATAAAACAATTTCCCGTTGTTAATAAATTTTTAAAAATTACATTATTAAAACTTTAACACATATATTAACGACTCCAAGCCCGTGCGATCCTCCTTCCGGCGTGTGTCATCAGAATAAGCTACGACACTCTTATTTCACACGGTAACCTAGGCACAAGATTCGAAATATTCCCACCCTTGTATATTCAGAAAAACTTTTCATTGATTCACTTACTTATTAACATGGTGGCATTTTCACTAGCGTAGTCATGAAACATAATTTTTTTTTTAAACTAGGCCCATTTGATATTAATTAAATAACAAATTTTAATGCAACCTACTGAATTGTAGCCAAAAAGCATGTTACAACTAGCAGACCCGACAAACTTCGTACTGACTAAAAGTAAATGAATGGCGTGTTAACATTAGGTAAACGTCATTTAGTATTTTATTAACATAATAATAACTGAATACAATCCACGCGACCATTCCGGAGATGATTATGACCCAATTGCTCGTCTATACTGGTCTGCGCGTCACCAAATAGCTCAACAGCCAAGGGTGGGCGTTAGCTAGTAAGTAAGAATAATAATAGCAGAATGCAATGCATTCAACCATTCCGGAGATGATGATGATGACCCACTTGCTCGTCTATATTGGCCAAAGCGTCATGAAATGGCTCAATAGCCAAGGGTGGGCGTTGGCTAGTAAGTAAGTATAATAATAGCAGAATGCAATGCACTCAACCATTCCAGAGATGAAGATGATGACCCACTTGCTCGTCTATATTGGCCAACGTGTGATCAAATGGCTCAACAGCCAAGGGTGGGCGTTGGCTAGTAAGTTAGTATAATAGTAGCAGAATGCAATGCACTCAACCATTCCGGAGATGATTATGACCCAATTGCTCGTCTATACTGGTCTGCGCGTCACCAATTAGCTCAACAGCCAAGGGTGGGCGTTAGCTAGTAAGTAAGAATAATAATAGCAGAATGCAATGAATTCAACCATTCTGGAGATGATGATGATCACCCACTTGCTCGTCTATATTGGCCAAAGCGTCATGAAATGGCTCAATAGCCAAGGGTGGGCGCTGTCTAGTAAGTAAGTATAATAATAGCAGAATGCAATGCACTCAACCATTCCAGAGATGATGATGATGATGACCCACTTGCTCGTCTATATTGGCCAACGTGTGATCAAATGGCTCAACAGCCAAGGGTGGGCGTTGGCTAGTAAGTTAGTATAATAGTAGCAGAATGCAATGCACTCAACCATTCCGGAGATGATTATGACCCAATTGCTCGTCTATACTGGTAAGCGCGTCACCAAATAGCTCAACAGCCAAGGGTGGGCGTTAGCTAGTAAGTAAGTATAATAATAGCAGAATGCAATGCACTCAACCATTCCGGAGATGATTATGACCCAATTGCCCATCTATACTGGTCAGCGCGTCACCAAATAGCTCAACAGCCAAGGGTGGGCGTTAGCTAGTAAGTAAGAATAATAATAGGAGAATGCAATGCATTCAACCATTCCGGAGATGATTATGACCCAATTGCTCGTCTATACTGGCCAAAGCGTCATGAAATGGCTCAACAGCCAAGGCTGGGCGTTGCCTAATAAGTAAGTATAATAATAGCAGAATGCAATGCATTCAACCATTCCGGAGATGATGATGATGACCCACTTGCTCGTCTATATTGGCCAAAGCGTCATCAAATGGCTCAATAGCCAAG
>JBAIZL010000005.1:219466406-219598906 GCA_036971475.1 Prosapia bicincta
GGGCCGACTTTGCTTTCCAGCGTTGTTCTCTCCGATTGCCATCTTTTACACAAAGAAGGTGTGTTCAGGGTTATCGGGTGACCCTTCACCACAATGGCAGCGATTTGGATTATTCACCTTTCCCATTTTATATAAATAGACCCGGAAGCAACCGTGTCCTGTCAAGCCTGCTCATAGCTGTTGCGACTCTGATCGCTTTCTCAGCTGCGCATTTAACATGGTTTTGAAAACTCAGCTTCCTATCAATCATGATACCTAAGTACCGGCATTTTAACCGCTATTTTTTCCTCTCCCACGAGCATCTTAGGGCTAGGAGTAAGGTGTCTCTTGGATATCAGAACAATCTCAGTTTTTTCCAGAGCCAAGCACAGACCAGCTCCATCATCCAGGTGTTAACACGACGCATTACGTGGGCTAGTCGCAATTGGGCGAGCTCTTGGTTTCTCGCTATAATGATCGCAGCAATGTCGTCTGCTTATCCCACCAGTTCCATCTGGCATTGTTATACGCAAAATACTGTCGTAATTTGCATTCCAGAGGTCCTTGCCAAGAATGGAGCCTTGAGCTGCTCCTGCTGTTACTCTCTTCCGTTTAGGACCATCTGAGATCTCGTATATCAGATACCGGTTGTTAAGGTAGTCTCGTACTATCCGTAGGAGGTACTCAGGCAGATCAAATGTCTTCTCCAGGGCATACAGTAGGTCTTTCCATCTCGTTGTGTTGAAGGCATTGCGTACATCTAGGGTAACCAGAAGGCACACAGATCGTGAAAAGTGGTTACCTACCTCGACTATTTTAGCAGCGTCTGTATGAAGACGGAGAATGTAAGTTCCCCTTGCCTTTGTTAATCAGAACCCATCTTTAACAATAGTAATACGATCGTAATAATAATATTATTGATAAATAATAATAATATTAGAAATATTAATTATAACAATAACAACAACAATAGTAATACGATTGTAATAATATTAATAATAATAATGATTAATATATATTATTGTTGTTGTTTTCCTTCTTCTTCTTCTTGTAGTTATTGTTATCATTACAATTATTATTATTGTTTGTATAAATACTATTAGATAGGAAGCTATCCAGAAACGAAGTAAGGTTATTTTGAACCTCAGAAGGAGATGGAGCTGCTTGTTTAAGGTTCATTTGTAGCTAAAGTAGCAGTACCATATAGCTTGATGTTTTTAAGTTAATTGGTCGTTTCGTATGCTTTGGGGGAGTTAGTGATTAAATAGATTGAATAATTTGACATGATTAGAAATTATTTATAATTGTTTGTAAAATAAGATATTTGTTTATTCAAGTCATAGATAACAGAAAAATATATTAAAACATTTTACATACCTACATATATAAATATAATTTGGCACGAAGCAATGACGGATGTGAAACTGCCCACAGAGATTAAATTCAAATAGTCAGATTTATAAACACAAACAATAGAAGTCACTAAATATGTATTGGAAAAACATTGGTAAATTCGACAGTTTTTGCGTCGCCAATGGTTGGATTAAATCGATGTTTCATGGGTTTTATCTGAATCCTAGCTCAGTACTTTAGTTTCTGGGATATTTGATTATTTTTACATGCACTTTCAGTAAAGCGGATTTAAGACGGGTTTACTGATGGTAAATACTGATATTTATTCAATTTACATCCGGAATTTATTTCCATCCGAATGAAGCGATACAGTTGGTCACCAAAACAAATTAAAATGTTTGTTGCCGTCAATAAACGTTGATTTGAAGCATTTTACAGGAAATGTATTCAAATTTGTCAAATCCACTAATTCATCGTTTTTATATATTATATTAAATATTTGCTCAAAAAGAGAGAGAGAGAGAGAGAGAGAGAGAAAGAGAAAATTAGGTTTATGTCCTAATTATTTATAATTAATATTGTTCGATCAGATAATCTTTATAGATAATTTTTAAAGTCTAACCTAAATTTGCATGTTATCATCACATATCCACCATAATCAGATAGATTAACTTAATCATTAAATTAATTTAAAACTATTTTGTAAGTAAGTACAAGTTAACCTACCTTTTGCTGAAATCACGAATATTTAAGGACAACTTAGGCTTACATTTAGTACAAGTTATCTAAGCCAAGTAAGAACAAACTTGAGTTGCATTTAATGAAAGATATTCAACCGAGTAAGGATAGACTAACCTTACATTTATTTATTGTTATTTCCCGAAAGTAAGTACAATTTAACACTCCTCTTATAGAAATAATACTCGATCGATTAAGAACAATCTAGGCATAAATTGAATGATTAATACCAGTCCCAAGCTTGGAGCCCATCCTTCATTCCGTGGGATGTGGAGGGAGGAGGGATGGAAGAGTATCACCTCCTAAAAAAACCCTGGTCCATCTGGCCCGGATGGTAGTACCTTGTGAGGGCTCCTGCCTAGGGTTACTAGGTGAAACCCGGTCAACGGCTCTGAAAGCGGATGAAGTTATTTAATGACTCAACGATGGATGAGGCGGATGAGCTGTGTTGCCTTTCACGAGGAGTCTTTACTCAAAGGCTAGGAGGAGGTGCTCCGAAATCAAACCAAATAATATTCATTATGATGAATAAGGAGAAAACTATTAAATACGGTGCAGAAAGTCGGATCCCCAGTACCGGCGGCCGTCGGGGTGAGCGAGTGGGTCCCGGGTCGTCGTCAACTTGGCTCAGAGGGAAGTAAAAACTACAAGTGATAGAGACCCTTTTTGTAAATCCTCTATGGTGCTTAGAAATCCACCAGAAAGTAAGTCAGAAGATGACTTCGCGAGAGACAAATTGAAGGGAATGGAGCTGCTATGCAAAGAGTTGAAGAAAGAAATTGAGGAACTGAAAGATGAAAACAGAAAATTGAGAAACGCACAAAGTGAAGACAAACAAATGCATGAACTAGAAGAAGAGAAACAGACTGAGAATTATTCTACTGATGAAGAGCGACTTACTCGTGAAACGGACTGGATCCTGAGTAGGTACAGATCACGTCGAAGCAAAAAAAGAAAAGCCGAATAGTCACCAAAGCTTTCACCACAGCAAAGTACTAGTGGTACAGCAAAGATTACACAGGGCATTCAGCGAGGATTGCATGGGGCATCCAGCGACGGGATCATCAACCACCACCAATCAACATAACTGGGGTCAATGACTATAACAGACTGTAGGGAATTCTTAAGGCTGAGTCTAAGAATGATTTAAATGTCTCCACATTATATAATAACACATGGACAATTAATGTGCAAGATCCAGACTCTTAAAGAGCACTTACCAGTAGGCTAGAAATTGAAAAAATTGAATGGTATTCTTACGAAAATAAAAATGACAGGCCCCTGCGCGTAATGGTCAGAGGTCTACACTACTCCTGTAGTAAGGAGGATATAATGAATGAGCTTCTTATCCGGGGCTTTAAATTGCTGGATGTTGTAAATATTTTAAAGAAAGAAATCAAATCCAATGAGCAGGGGCAGGTGGTGACGACTAAGCGGGGTCTCCCATTTATGCTCACATTCGACAAAGAGGAAGACCCAAAGCGCGTGTTTGACATCAAGACGATACTCCATATGGTGATAAAAGTAGAAGCTCTGAGGAAGAATTCGAGGTCAATTCCTCAATGCAAAGGATGCCAAGGGTTCAACCATACTCAAGCTTACTGTTGAAGGGAAGCAAAGTGCGTGAAGTGCGCTGGCAAACACTTCACAAAAGATTGCTCTGTTAGTAGACAGACTGTGCCAAAATGTATTAATTGTAAAGGCAAGCATCCGGCCAACTATAGAGGGTGCGAAGTTGCCAAAGAACTCCAGAAACGTAGAAATAATGTTAACTCTAAACCAGACAGACAACTAATAAGGCGAGCGCAGCCCGCCAGGGAAAGGCAACTTGAACTACAGCTTAATTCAAGGGAAACCAAATTCGGTGAAAAATCGTTCGGTCAAGTAACAACCAACAAATCCTTGAGAACTGTGTCATACGAAGAGCATGAAGCCTCATCCATAGGGCAAAAACTGGCTCATATCATCATCGGCTAGAGGAGCAAAGTGAAATAAATAAAATCATATTGTACAGGCTCACCGAACTAGAGAAGAGTGTTAAAAAAACAGTTTCAATAAGCAACAATACCGTATAACTTACGAATAGTCACATGGAATGCCAATGGGCTTCAAAATAAAATTCACGAATTGGAACTGTTTCTTAATAGTGAGAACATTGGTATATGTCTTGTGTCTGAAACACATTTTACACGACAAAATGTAGTTAACGTGTGGGGGTTTGATATTTACTACACCAACCACCCATCACGAATAGCCAGAGGAGGTTCTGCAGTGATTATAAAAAAAAACTATTAGCCATTCTGTCGATCTGAAGATACAATTTGCTATGATGCAAGTCACTACGATTCTGGTCTATCCAAAGAATAGAGAATCCTTCTCAGTTTCTGCAATCTATTGCCCACCACAGTATAGTTTGCTCCAAGTCGACTACATTCAGCTTTTTACCAGCCTCGGTCGCAAGTTTTTGTTGGGTGGTGACTTCAATGCAAAACATACCTTTTGGGGCTCCCGTCTAATAACTCCGAGAAGAAGGGTATTGTATGAAGCTGGATGCAAACAAAATTGTTACTTCTATTCAACTGGAAGGCCGACCTACTGGCCAACTGACATCAGAAAACTGCCGGACTTGATTGACTTTTTTGTCGGAAGAGGGCTTGCAGGGTACTGCATTAGGACAGAAAGCTTTGGTGATCTCAGCTCTGACCACACACCGGTCATTCTATCAATTAGCGAAAAACTCTTGTTACGACAAACGGCTCCTAAGTTGGCAAGTGAAAGCACAGACTGGGAGAGCTTCCGGCTGGAGCTGGAAGATAAAATCGAGCTTGCTGTGCCTGTAAGAAACAGCAACCAACTCAAAGAAGAGGTGGAGAGGTTTGTCAATCACCTACAACTGGCTTCTTGGAACAACACCCCTGACCCTATCAACAAGCCGGTTAACAATAAAAAATGCTGCACCATTGAGGTCCATCTATTAGTGAAAGAGAAGAGGAAAGCTCGAAGGCGATGGCATCAGACGCGGGATCCAGCTGACAAGACCACGCTAAATCGTCTCACTAATGAGCTACCAGACACCCTGCGGCAAGTCAAGAGTGATGAAGTCAGCAACTATCTTCATGGTCTGACGGCAGATAAAGTAAATGACTATTCTCTGTGGAAAGTCACAATTTCACTCAAGAGACCAAAAACACAAATACCACCCATCAGGGTCGGCAATCACACATGGGCTAAAACTGATAAAGAAAAAGTAGAAGTCTTTGCGGACTATCTAGCAGATATCTTTACTACTTTGCCAAGACAAACTGCCAGTGAAAATACCTTGTACTTACGGAGGACTGATAACCTGATGATTCAACATGTCACCTTCAAAGAACTTCAGGAAGAATTAACAAAGGTTTCAAATAAAAACGCTCCCGGGTATGATCTTATCACTGGAGAGATCCTGAAGGAGCTGCCACACAAAGCTGTCATGAAACTTCTCCACTTGCTCAATGCGTGAATCCGTTTAAAATATGTTCCGAGACAGTGGAAGGTAGCTGAAATCTTAATGATTGCGAAGCCAGGGAAACCACCGAATGAGAAAACAACTTATCGCCCGATATCATTGTTTCCAGTGACATCAAAGATTTTTGAGAGACTGCTGCTGAAACGACTCAAACCAATAATTGAAGAACGAGACTTGGTTCTAAACCACCAATTCGGCTTCGGGAGCAAACACTCCACTATAGACCAGGTGCACCGAATTGTAGAAGTAGTTGAGGAAACCTTGGAGATGAAGAGGGTATGCTCTGGTGTCTTCCTCAATGTTTCCCAGGCATTTGATCGTGTTTAGCACGGTGGCTTACTATATCAAATTCAACGAGATCTTCCAGAAGAATTCTGGCAAATACTAAAGTCCTATCTGGCGGACAGAATCTTCCGCGTCAAGCAGCGTAGGGAGTACTCTGGTTTCAGGGACATCGTTACTGGGGTACCTCAGGGTAGTATCCTTGGACCGGTACTGTACCTCTTGTATACAAGGGACTTACCTGTAAATGGGAATACAATTATGGCGACGTTTGCAGATGACACAGCTATCCAGTCTGTTGCACAAAATGAGGCTGAAGCAAAACAGCTAAATTGCAGAACACCCTGGATAGTGTTAGTGAGTGGACTAGGCAGTGGCGCATAAAACCTAATGAAAATAAATCTGCTCATATTATTTTTACTAATAAGGCAGAGAAACTGACCTCATTATAAATAGCCGGGTTGTTCCTAATTGTAAGGAGGTGAAATACCTAGGTTTAACATTGAACGCTAAATTGAACTGGAAATCGCATGTGAAGAAAAAAAAGAGATGAACTAGATGTAAGATACAGAAGACTAGCATGGCTCATGAACCGCTATTTTAAGTTAAGCCCCTACAATAAACTCCTTGTTTATAAGCAAGTGCTAAAGCCAGTATGGATATACGGGTTACCACTTTGGGGATGCACCAAGAGCAGCAATTTACAAGTAATAGAACGCTTCCAAAATAAAGTGTTGAGAGCTATAGTGGGAGTTCCATGGTACATTCGTAACTGTTATATACTTAGGGACCTCAAGATGAAGAGCGTGAGAGAGGAGGCCGCCACTGCAAAAGTGAATCACTTCGGGCGGTTCCAGGAACAAACGAACCCTGCAGCTATGCGGCTAGCTCACAGGATACCAGTGCGTAGACTTAATCGCACTAAACCTTTGGACTTGATTCCAGAGCAACATTAAGTCAGTCTCGTTCATTGGAACAAGACGAAAATTGTAATCTCCATCAGAAAGCAAGCTGCTAGATAGGATTTATCTTAGTTACAGTTTATAATAAACAAATTGAAAAAAAAACTTGAATGAAAGTTCTCACCCTTAAGTACAATCTAGGTTTAAATTACGTGATAGTTATCTCACCCCAGTAAGGGCAAGCTAAGCTTACATTTAGTAAAAGATATTTTACTCTATTGAGGTCAAGCTAGGCTCACATTTAGTGAAAATTGTCTTGAACTAGTTTAGGGCAAGCTGTGCTTACAAAGGGTGAAAGATATCTCACTCCATTAAGGACAAGGTAGCCTTACATCTAGTGAAATTTATCTCATCCCAGTAAGGACAAGCTAATTTCACATTTAGTGAAATGTATGTCACCTCAGTAAGGTTAAGGTAAGCTTACACTTAGTAAACGTCGTCTCACTTCAGTAAGGACAATCTAGTATTACATTTAGAGAATGTTGTCTCACCCAGTAAGAGCAATCTAGGCTTACATGTAGTGAAAGTTATATCACCTCAAGGGAAAGCTAGGCTTATATTTAGTAAACGTCGTCTCACTTCAGTAAGGGCAATGTAGGCTTACATTTGGTGAATGTTGTTTCACCCAGTATGAGTAAGCTATGCTCATTTTCGTGAAGGTCGTCTCACTCCAGTAAGAGCAATCTATGCTTACATTTAGTGAAAGTCGTCTCACCCTAGAAGGGACAAGATAGGCATACAATTAGTGAATGTTGTCTCACTAAAGTAGGGGCATCCTATGCTTACATTTAGTGAAAGTTATCTTATCCTAAACAAGCTAGACTTACATTTACTAAATGTTTTCTTACTCCAGTAAGGGGAAGCTGGGTTTACATTTAATGAAATTTCTCATCCCAGTTAGTTCAAGTTAGGCTTACATTTAGTGAAAGTTATTTCACCCTAGTAATAACAAGCTAGGTTTACATTTAGTTAAAGTCGTGAAACCTCAGTAAAGGCAAACTAGGCTTACATTTATTGAAAGGTAACTCTCCCTAGTAAGGGCTTACTTATAGTGAAATATATCTCACTCTCGTAAGAACAACCTAGGCTTAAATATAGTAAACGTTATCTCACGCCAGTCACGACAAACTAGTAATGCATTTAACGAACCTAACATTTAATAAACGTAAGTATACACTTCTCGAAAGTAAGTAATATCTAACCTTCCGCTTATTAAAACCGTACTCGAACTAGTAAGAACAAGCTTGACCCGAATTAAGTGACAGTTATCTCACACTCGTAAGAACAAGCTAGGCTTAAATTAATTGAAAGGTATCTCATCCCAGTAAGGGCAAGATAGGCTTAGGTTTAGTGAAACGTATCTCACCTCAGTGAAGGCAAGCCTGGCCTACATTTAGTAAAAGAGATCTCACCGTGTTAAGGGCAAGCTAGGTCCACATTTAGTGAAAGTTGTATCAGCCCAGTGAGGGCAAGCTAGGGTTACATTTAGTGAAATTCGTCTCACCCCAGTAAAGAAGTGCTAGGCTTAAATTTAGTGAAATTTATCTAAACCGCGTAAGAACAAACTATGCTTTTATTCAGTAAAAGTTTTCTCACCAAAGTTTAGCCCAAGCTAGGTTTTCATTTAGTGAAAGTTATTTCACCCTAGAAAGTACTAGCTAGGACTACATTTAGTAAATCTCGTCTCACTCCAGTAAGGTCCATCTAGGCTTTCATTTAGTGCATTTTGTCTCAGTCGGTAAGGGTAAGCTAGGCATATGTTAGTGAAGATCGTCTCACATTGTAATTCGAGGCTTATTTTTATTGAAAGTTATCTCACCCTAGTATAACAAACTATGCTTACATTTAGTTAATGTTGTCTCATCCCTGTAAGGGCAGGTTAGAGATACATTTAGTGAAAGTTATTTCACCCTAGAAAGTACTAGCTAGGACTACATTTAGTAAATCTCGTCTTACTCCAGTAAAGTCCATCTAGGCTTTCATTTAGTGCATTTTGTCTCAGTCGGTAAGGGTAAGCTAGGCATATGTTAGTGAAGATCGTCTCACAATGTAACTCGAGGCTTATTTTTATTGAAAGTTATCTCACCCTAGTATAACAAACTATGCTTACATTTAGTTAATGTTGTCTCACCCCTGTAAGGGCAGGTTAGAGATACATTTAGTGAAAGTTATTTCACCCTAGAAAGTACTAGCTAGGACTACATTTAGTAAATCTCGTCTCACTCCAGTAAGGTCCATCTAGGCTTTCATTTAGTGCATTTTGTTTCAGTCGGTAAGGGTAAGCTAGGCATATGTTAGTGAAGATCGTCTCACATTGTAATTCGAGGCTTATTTTTATTGAAAGTTATTTCACCCTAGGAAGTACTAGCTAGGACTACATTTAGTAAACATTGCTTAAAACCCTAGTTATTAAAGCTGGGCATACATTTAGTGAAAGTTGTGTCTCTTCAGTAAGGGTAAATTAGGTATACGTTTAGTGAAATTTGTCTCACCCCTGTAAGGGCAGGTTAGAGATACATTTAGTGAAAGTTATCTCACCCTAGTAATAACAAACTATGCTTACATTTAGATAATGTGGTCTTACCCTAGTAAGGGCAGGTTAGAGATACATTTAGTGAAAGTTATCTCACCCTAGTATAACAAACAATGCTTACATTTAGTTAATGAGGTCTTACTCCTGTAAGGGCAGGTTAGAGATACATTTAGTGAAAGTTATCTCACCCTAGTAATAACAAACTATGCTTACATTTAGTTAATGTTGTCTCACCCCTGTAATGACAGGTTAGACATACATTTAGTGAAAGTTATCTCACCCTAGTAATATGCTTACATTTTGCTAATGTTGTCTCACCCCTGTAAGAGCTGATTAGAGATACATTTAGTGAAAGTTATCTCACCCTAGTAATAACAAACTATGCTTACATTTAGATAATGTGGTCTTACCCTAGTAAGGGCAGGTTAGAGATACATTTAGTGAAAGTTATCTCACCCTAGTATAACAAACAATGCTTACATTTAGTTAATGAGGTCTTACCCCTGTAAGGGCAGGTTAGAGATACATTTAGTGAAAGTTATCTCACCCTAGTAATAACAAACTATGCTTACATTTAGTTAATGTTGTCTCACCCCTGTAATGACAGGTTAGACATACATTTAGTGAAAGTTATCTCACCCTAGTAATATGCTTACATTTTGCTAATGTTGTCTCACCCCTGTAAGAGCTGATTAGAGATACATTTAGTGAAAGTTATCTCACCCTAGTAATAACAAACTATGCCGACATTTAGTTAATGTGGTCTTACCCCTGTAAGGGCAGGTTAGAGATACATCTAGTGAAAGTTATCTCACCCTAGTATAACAAACTATGCTTACATTTAGTTAATGTGGTCTTACCCCTGTAAGGGCAGGTTAGAGATACATTTAGTGAAAGTTATCTCACCCTAGTAATAACAAACTATGCTTACATTTAGCTAATGTGGTCTTACCCCTGTAAGGGCAGGTTATACATTTAGTGAAACATTTAGTGATACATTTAGTGAAAGTTATCTCACAATAGTATAACAAACTATGCTTACATTTAGATAATGTTGTGTCCCTTCAGTAAGGGTAAACTGGGTATACATTTAGTGAAATTATCTCACTCCTGTAAGGGTAGGTTAGAGATACATTTAGTGAATGTTATCTCCCCCTAGTAATAACAATCTATGCTTACATTTAGCTAATGTAGTGTCACATCAGTAAGGGCAAACTAGGCTTATATTTAGTAAAACCTATCTCTCTCCATTAAGGGCAAGCAAGGCTTAAATTTAATGGAAGTTATCTCACCCTCGTAAGAATAAGCTACGCTTAAATTTAGTATCTTACCCAGTAACGACAAACTAGCGTAGGATTTAATGAAAGGTTTCCCACTCAGTAAATATAAGGTAAGCTTATATTTAATAAAATATATTTATCGATAGTAAGTTCAGTCTAACCTTCCGCTTCCTTAAACTGTACGTGACCTTGTAAGAGCCAGCTAGACTTAAAATAAGTAAAAGTTATCTCACCCTCGTAAAAACAAGGTAGGCTTAAATTAATTGAAAGTTATTTCACCCCAGTAAGAGCAAGGGTAAGTATGCTTAAATTTAGTGAAAGAGTTCTTACCCCGTTAAGGGAGACCTAGACTCACATTTAGTGAGTGATGTCTCATCTCAGTATGGGCAAGTTAGGGTTACATTTATTTAAAGTCATATCACCCCAGTAAAGGCATGCTAGGATAAACTTTAGTGAGTTATCTAAGTCGCGTAAGAACAAGCTGGGCTTAAATTAATTGAAAGTTATCTCACCTCAGTAAGAGCAAGGGAAAGTATGCTTAAATTTAGAAAAAGAGTTCTTAACCCGTTAAAGGAGACCTTTGCTCACATTTAGTGAATGATGTCTTATCCCAGTATGGGCAAGTTAGGGTTACATTTATTTAAAATCTTCTCACCCCATTAAAGGCATGCTAGGATAAACTTTAGTGAGTTATCTAAGTCCCGTAAGAACAAGCTAGGCTTAAACTTAGTGAAAGTTGTATCACCCCCATTAAACAAGCTAGGCTTTCATTTAGTGAAAGTCGTCTCACCACAGTTTAGGTCAAGCTGTGTTTACATTAGGTGAAAGATATCTCACTCCAATAGGGACAAGCTAGGCTTACATTTAGTGAAATTTATCTCAACCCGGTAATGAGAAGCTAGGCTTACATTCAGCTATAGTTATCTCACCTCAGCAAGGGTAAGCTAGTCTTAAATTTAGTAAACGTTGTCTCACTTCAGTAAGAACAATCTAGGCTTACATTTAGTGAATGTGTTCTCACCCAGTAAGTGTGAGCTAGGCTTATTTTAATGCAGGTCATCGCACTCCAGTAAGGGCATTCTAGTCTTACATTTAGTGAAAGTTGTGTCACTCTAGTAATTGCAAGCTAGGCTTACAATAATTGAACGTTGTCTCACCAAAACAGGGGCACTCTATGCTTACATCAATTGTTATCTCTCCCCAGTAAATTCAAGCAAGGGGTTACATTTAGTAAACGTTATCTCACATTCGTAAGAGTAAGCAAGGCTTAAATTTAATGAAAGTTATCCTAAGCCCCGTAAGTACAATATATGCTTAAATTTAGTGAAAGGTATTTCACCAAAGTAAGAGCAAGTTATGCTTAAATATTTTGGAAGTGATTATACCTCCATGAGATCATGCTAGACCTAAATATAAAAGAAAATTATCTCACACCAGTTAGGCCAGGCTAGGGTAAAACTTAGTGAAAGTAGTCTCACTCTAGTAAGGGGAAACTAGGTTTACATCTTGGGTCAGCTCACCCCAGTAAAGACAATGAAGGCTTACAATTAGTAAACGTTATCTCACCCTAGTAGTAACAAGCTAGGTTTACATTTAGTAGTGTACCACAGTAGTAGTGTCACCACAGTAAGGGCAAACTAGGCTTAAATTTAGTGAAGGATATCACTCCCCAGTAAGGGGAAGCTGGATTTACATCTAGTGGAGGTTTTCTCACTCCAGTAAGGGCAAGGTAGGCTTACATTTAGTGAAATATATCTCACCCTGGTTTACATTTAGTTGACTTAGTGTCTCCAGAGTATGGACAAACGAAGCTTACATTTAGTGAAAGTTATCTCTCACCAGTAAGGGGAAGCTAGGTCTACATCTAGTGGAGTTTGTGTCACCCCAGTTAGAGCAAGGTAGGCTTACATTTAGTGAATGATGTCTCACTCCAGTAAGATCAAGGTAGGCTTGCATTTAGTGAAAGATTTCTCTCCCCAGTAAGGGTAAGCTAAGTTTACATCTAGTGGAGGTTGTCTCTCTCCAGTAAGGACAAAATAGGCTTAGATTTAGTGAATGTTATCTCAAACTACTAATAAGAAGCTAGGCTTACATTTAGTGAAAATTATCTCTTCCCAGTGGGGAAGCTAGGTTTACATCTAGTGGAGGTTGTGTCATCCCAGTTAGAGCAAGGTAGGCTTACATTTAGTGAATGATGTCTCACTCCAGTATGATCAAGGTAGGCTTGCATTTAGTGAAAGATTTCTCTCCCCATTAAAGGCAAGCTAAGTTTACATCTAGTGAGGTTGTCTCACCCCAGTAAAGGCAAACTAGGCTTACATTTAGTGAAAGTTATCTCACTCTAGCAAGGACAAGCTAGGCTTACATATATTAAAACTTATCTTACTCTCGCAAGGACAAGATAGGCTTACATTTAGTGAAAGATATCTCATCCCAGTAAGAGCAAGCTAAGCTTACATTATTTGGAAGCTATCTCACTCTAGCAAGGACAAGATAGGCTTACATTAAGTGAAAGGTTTCTAACTCTAGCAAGGACAAGATAGGCTTACATTAATTGAAAGTAATCTCACCGTAGCAAGGACAAGATAGACCTACATTTATTAAAAGTTATCTCACTCTAGCAAGACTAAGATAGGCTTACATTTAGTAAGATTGTTTCACCCCAGTAAACGCAAATTAAGCTTACACTTAGTGAAAGTTATCTCTCCCTAGTAAGGGCAAGCAAGGCTTACCCTTATGGAAAGTTATATCGCCCCCGTAAGAACAAGCTAGGCTTAAATTTAGAGAAAGGTATCTCTCCCTAATAAGAGCTACCTAAGCTTAATTTTATTGAAAGTTATTAAACCTCCGTATACAGAATAATCTTAAATTTAGTGAAAATAATCCCACCCCAGTAAACAAAACCTAGGCTTACATTTGGTCAAAGTAGACAAATCAGCGTTCCATTTAATTAAAGGTATTCCGAAAGGTATTACGAAGGAAAATATGGTAATGTTAAGGAAGGCATACGAAGATTCATATGCATATTATATAGAATTTTTAACTTCTCCAGTGATGTCTGAATCTTGAGAATAGCAGCAATCACAGCGAAGGATAAAAAGAGAAAAATTCTTGGGAATGATGTGAAAATAATTAAACATTTAAAATTGAGGAAATAATAATAAGCAATTAGAAATATTAGACAAAATAATACTATTTATTTATAATAAAATTTCTTCTATAATATAAACTAATGAAAAAACAGAAAGCTCTTCACTCATTGATATAAATATTATGAAAACAACGCGATATATCTAAAGCTTTTAACATAAAAAATCAAAATCGAATTTTTACTGTTCGCCGTAAAAACTCCAGCTACGCCGTTTTAATTTCCGGCGACGTCAGCTCCCCGTCTGCTGTTGTCCTAGGCTGTGCCAACATGATCGATATACTGACACAATGTCACGCTCGGTAAACGTTTACCCTACACATTGATGTAGTTATGGGCGAAGTGAAACGCTCTGGTGGGTTTACTGCTCCGGAAAAAATATTTCTGATTGTGAAATATCAGTCGCATGAAAGTTGAACGCAAAATCATTTAAGTCAATAATAGTAAAATGAATGCGTTACGAATATGGCATTACATTAATATAGTGCATTAGATAGTTTAATATCTCTTGTGGTTGGATGATGAATAATTGTTTACAAGCAGTTATTTGACCGTCGATTGTTGTAATCATGATTTCACTGATTAAATCATAATTCCTTACCTCTATTCTACTGAAACAGTTGTATGATTTCATTTTATTTTATTTACATAGTTTTACAAACACATACAAGTAAAAAGAAGTTATTCGGTAAGACGTATTTACAAACAGGTTATATTTGATATCCGTTCAATTTGATAACACTCGGACCATTCTTGAAGGTTTTGGATCATTTTGACGAAGAGGGACCGTTTCATGCTCGTTATATACATGGTTATTTTTCTCGTGGTTGGATAATGGTGGCTGGTGGGTTATCTTCTCCTTCATCACTCCCCAGACGTAGCGTCACGTTGTGTAACATCGAAGTGAGCTGGGTAAGGAAAGGCGGTTACCAGAAGTTTCTTAAAGGAAACTGGCCTTTGAGTGTGACTGCTTGCGCCATCTTGCTGGAACCACTGTGAACGAAATACCAGGTTTCGAAAATAACAAAATCTTCTGAGGTCTATAAACCGACCGAGAATGACTATATTTGAGAAAAGGAAACCTCAGCTAACATTTTTACGGTGTGATTTGTCTGTTATTTCATTTCGAAATATTTTGAAATTATAGTATAATAAATGTAATACTTAATAAGCGAATTTTTCATTTCATATGAACATGTTTCGCTCAGCGTAGATGTCCGTTAACTGTCAGAACGCCTCTAAACATTGACGATAATTTGAAATGACAATGTGATCAATACAGAATATACGAGGCTGTGGAGAGCGCGTCTGCGCTGACGGACTCAAGTTATCTCACGGGATGAAATATTACCGACAATGTCATCACCAACTTTTATTAAAACTTTATTCACTTTTCAGATGATATGGCCGCTCGATAACCGGGAATTTCTTATTTTCTGCTACGATTAATCTTACTGATAACCCGAACTCTGTTATGATGGGGTTAAAATGTTATCTGTATGCATTCGCAAATACTCCAATCAACAAATAGATATTGAATTCAACGCACTAAAGTTTACATATGTTTTCAAGACTATATAATTCACTGTGTCATGGGAATTGGTTTTTAATATTACGTCTGTCTTATAATTTTATGAGATGAATTTCTCGAAAATATTCTAAATTAATATTTACGTAATTAATAAATATTTCATAAGAAATCGGAAAAAAACATGCCTGATGACAAAAATATTTTATAATTGTATATTTAGTAAAAATGTTTCCCATAAATTGCAAAATCAAACAACACAGAACGTGTTAAAATTACCGTATGCGCCCAGTACTGAAACAGTTGTGAGATTTTATTTTATTTCATTTACATAGTTTCACAAATACCGGCAAGAAAAAAGAAGCTAGTTTGGTTAGACTCACGTTTAAACACGTTCTATATGACCTACGTTCATTTCGAAGCAACGCTCGAACCGTTCTTGAAGTTTTGCATCCTTTTGGTGAAGACGGATTGATTCATGACCGTTACATGTAGGCGTCAGGTGATATAATATCAAGAGAGTGGGTTGGGTAAGGAAAGCTTGTTCGAAGGAAGATGAGGTGGTTGCTAAAAGTTTCTTAGAGGAAAGAAATTTTGTCTAATTCCGAGTGGCTGGTTGCAAAATTTTGCTAGAATCACTGAGAACGAAAATGCAGGCTTCGGACACTACAAAATCTTTTGAGCTTTCCTATAAAACGACCAAAAATGACTCTAAAAGAGAAGGCAACTACAGCTGATTCAGTTTCAATACGTTTTATATTGGCGCATAAGGTATTTGAAGAACTAAGGAAAAACTAATAACTTACTTGCTAGGGCGTTCGCTTGAGCGTCCTTGCATTGACGAGCTGCTACTAAAGGTGTTAAGTTACTTATGGTGTAATTTGAATTAATTTTCTCAATTTCGTAACTTCGTGTCATTACTTTCTATTTTCATCGACTATACATATTATAACTTCATCCGTTTCTGGTTTACTCGAATTCATATTTATATTTATAGTAAAATCTAGTGTTACTAAATATCTACTGGTGAGAACGAGTGTTACGAGTGAGAACTAACATCCGAAAATAATACGGGTAGTGTATCTAAGATAGAAACTCTAACTTCGATTTCGGCTCTAAAATAGAAATGTGTCAAATTTCCATAAAGTGTTGTTACACTTTAGCTTGTATTGATTGCTAAATACTTTCTATCGTAAAGGATTAGTATGTTAGAGTCACCAACTTAGCGTTTAGAAATAATATGATGGCAATGCAACGCCTACTTTCCCTTACTGGGATGGGAATAATTCTTACTAAATATAAGCCCAACTTGCCCTTACTGGGGTGAAATAACGTTCATTAATTAAATCCAAGCCTACCTTGCCCTTACTAAAGAGAGATATCTGTCACTAAATATAAGCCTAGCTTGCCCTTACTGGGGTAGGACAACTTTCACTAGATGTACGCCTACTTTCCCTTACTGGGATGGGAATAATTCTTACTAAATATAAGCCGAACTTGCCCTTACTGGGGTGAAATAACGTTCATTAATTAAATCTAAACCTACCTTGCCCTTACTAAAGAGAGATATCTGTCACTAAATATAAGCCTAGCTTGCCCTTACTGGGGTAGGACAACTTTCACTAGATGTACGCCTACTTTCCCTTACTGGGATGGGAATAATTCTTACTAAATATAAGCCGAACTTGCCCTTACTAGGGTGAAATAACGTTCATTAATTAAATCTAAACCTACCTTGCCCTTACTAAAGAGAGATATCTGTCACTACATATAAGCCTAGCTTACCCTTACTGGGGTAGGACAACTTTCACTAGATGTACGCCTACTTTTCCTTACTGGCATGGGAATAATTCTTACTAAATATAAGCCCAACTTGCCCTTACTGGGGTGAAATAACGTTCATTAATTAAATCTAAGCCTACCTTGCCCTTACTAAAGAGAGATTCATTGAATAACTAAAGGTCACTTTTAACCGTACATATAGGGTCGCTTCTATTTCTACTAATCGTTGCTATCCGTTTCGGATGTTAGGCTATTTTTACATCATCGACAGCAGAGAAATAGGCTATAAGGTGTAGCCAAAAACGTTCTTAAATTTGTCAGGCATGATTTCCTTCCTCTTCCAAATCCTCCCCTTCCAGGAACGCATATTTATCCTATAGGTTGTATTACAAAACAAAAGCTCATTTCTCACTATATATTCCAGGTACTTACGCTTTCTTACCTTTACTGTATTTTCTACCTTTTTCAGAGTACTTTCGCGATCGTGATATGTTCCGTCCATGAGAACCTTTGCACAGCCTCGTCCCGACATTTTAGACGTATCCTCCATCATACACCACGACACTCTATCCCGTAAAAGAGATAATATATGAGCTGCACAGTGTATTATGTAGCTCATATTATTAAATACATTTTAAATAAATATGCATGTATTTAGACATTTCAATAATACATAGCTTAGATTATTTTACGATAAATGTATCCTTAGGTTTATAGATATTACCTAATAATTCACATTCAAACTTGCTGTTAGCATACTATGTTGATCAATTCCACACGGATAGTGACACTCAGAACTTTAATGCGGTTTAGTAGAGTTTAATATATTGAGCAATTGTTTAAAATATTTTATATAAAAAGGTTATTTTCTTGTTTTGGAAACCTTTAATGCAATCATTAAAAACATATCCTGGAGCTGAATTGATAAGAATTTTTTTTACATGGAATGGTTTTTTTTAAGTTGAATTTGAGTTGGAACTCGTTTTTTTGCCGCGCGGTAGCATCGGCGCACCGTATTATGTATACGACATTATTATATACATATAAAGTATTCAGTTAGAATAGATTAAGTTGAAATTGTATACAACATGTAACCAAACAAATCTACACATGTAAGGTAAGAATAGAGATCACGTGACGCCACCTGGTATTACTCCGCGGAGGCAGACGTCTAAATAGTTCTAAACTATAATTAATTTTAAAAAATACAAATAATATTAAAGCCTAACATTTTTCAAAAACACTCTACACCTCAACAGTTTTTATAATCCGTAAATAGGGAAAATATAAATTTAAATTAGCCTACAAAGGTCCCGAGTTCCATTCTCGGTAAATCCAAAGAATTTTAATTTGGGTTTTCACCCCCAGGTCGACTCAGATAGTGAGAGTGAGTACCTAGGTGCAAATAGGCTAATAATGGGTGGTTGCTTCCATGGTTAACAGGGCAAATAGGCTCCCTTGATTACCGTAGGGACCAAGTAAGGTGACTTTACCCTGTCTCTCTTACACTTTGTCACGTAATATAAAAACCAATCATTATTACTATTTTATATAAATTATTTAATAAAAAAAAGTTATAAAAAAGTGCACTGCTAAGGTTGTTATTGAAACAATTCAAATTGTTTTTGCAACAAGTAGATGACGTCTTGAGGTTATGTTACCGTTAATGACGTAATGAAGTAGATAAAAGTATGGAATATTCTTGATTTTCTTACGTTAAAACTTCTAACAGACAAACGTAATGATTAAAACACTAAAAAAATGGTGAACTTATTTAAAACTTCTACTATTTAAATGCTCACCTATAGGGTAAGAAGAGATAGTAACAAGTATCTAAATTTCTAAGTTTCCTTTTGTAGTTTATTATTATTTCAAGTAACATTTTAGTATAAAACGGTAGTAAATATCATAGACTTAAAGGAATAAAGGCAGGTTATAGTAAGTCTAAATACCCATAACTGAAAGTATTTTTCAGTTGAGGCAAAACAATATAAATGTAATATTAGAGTTGTTTTTATTTTGTACAAAATGGTGAACATGTCTATTAAATTTTCAAATAAAAATCTAAACAATTACAGTAAAACACGCTGAAGAGGTTTGTATGAAATGTGTGGAAAATACTTTACAAAATTGCCTACTACTGCAGATTGCAGGGGAAACCATATATAATACATTAATGGCTGCCAAAGGCGGGTATATCGCAGTAGCTTTCAGCTGGGCTTCCTTCCTGTCTAAATACGCCAGGCTATTAAATGCAACAGAGTAACTGAAATAATGTGAACGTAAAAAATAAATACTGCAGAATCAAATACTCTTTCGATATAAATGTATATACATATTTTATTTATTCACCAGTAAACCCACCCACGAATACAAGTACACGTAAACAAAGGTGTTAGGTTATTTAAACGCTTTAATTTAGCTTCTATTTGTCCGTGTCTCTCGCATACGGTTTATCTATATTAACTTAAATAACCTAAAATAATTACCATTCATAGTTCAATTTGTTTAATATGTTTTTTTATAAGGAATTCATTAAATTTAGTTACTTATTACAGTATTTAAAGTTAAGTATTAAAGCCTTAAAATCTTAAAGTTACATAAGTACTGTAAGCGTCAAAGTAAACAGTAATGGCACTGAATCACCTGTAGTAGAATGATTGATATAGGGCTCTTCATCATCATTCTTAATAGTTTTATAGACCTCAAGAGATTTGTTTGCGTCCGAAACCTCCCTTATCATTCACAGTGGTTCCAGCAAGATGGCACCAGCCAAACTACCTTAGACAACATTGTTTTCCTTTGAAAAACTCTTAGTAACCCCCTTATCTCCCTTAGAATAAACTTCCCTTACCCAGCCTAATTCCTCGATCTTACACCATCTGACGCCTACGTCTAGAAAATGATGAAGGAAAAGATGACCCACCAACCACCATCGTCCAAATACAGGAAAAGATAATCATGTGTATAACGGGCATGAACAACCCCTCTTCACTAAAATGACGCAAAACCTTTAAGAACGGTACGAGTGTTGTTAAATTGGATGGAAATTGAACATGCTTGTAAATGAGTTTAACCTATTTAGCTTATTTTTACTTATGTGTGTTTGTAAAACTATGAAAATAAAATAAAATCGTACAATGGCTTAGGTACTGTTTATTTTGGCGCAATGAATTATGACTTAATCATGAAAATCGTGATTATAACAATCAACGTTCAAATAACTGCTTGTAAACAATTAGTCATAATCCAACCACAAAGGTATTAAACTATTTGATGTACTGCATTAGTGTAATGCCATATTCGTAATGCATTCATTTAAATATTTTTCACGATATTTCACGATCAGAAATATTTTTGCTGGAGCAGTAAACTCACCAGAGCGTCTCACTTCGACCATTACTACACCAATGTATAGGGTAAACGTTTACCGAGCGTGACATTGTGTCAGTATATCGATCATGTTTGCGCAGCCTAGGACAACAGCAGACGGGAGAGCTGACGTCGCCGGAAATTAAAACGGCGTAGGTGGAATTTTTACGGCAAACAGTAACAATTAGACTCTGATTTTTTCATGTTGAAAGCTTTAGATATATCGAGTTTTATTCAACGTGGTTTTCTTTCAGTGAAGTCCTTCTGCTTTTTCATATGTTTATACTATAGGAGAAATTTTATTATATATAAATAATAATATTATTCTAATATATGTAATTGTTTAATAATATTTTCTTAGTTTTATATCTTCAATAATATTCAGATCTTTTGCATGATTTTTTTTTTTTATCCTTCGATTTGCTTGCTACCATTGTTCAAATTCAGGCATCACTGGAGATGGTAATATCTCTATATAACACTCCATGCATATACATTTCTGCCTTTCCTAACATTACAATATTTTCCTTTGTGACGCGTTACGGAATCATTTATTACTCACTCTCAATACTTTAACTGTATTGTTCGCCCAAACATTGAGCTCGATTTTATATACTGTTAGCCCCGCCCCTACCACTTGCAGGCCTAGCTTCCTATTGGCTCACCCCTACTATTGACTCCTCCCTAATAACTAAACCATTCAAAACTTTTGAAAATTGAGTTTGGCTATGTATTTACTTGTTTATTTATTATATTTTCTTTATAATTTTGATTTATAAACCTTTTTTTAAATGATATTCAACCACCTCCCTTTTTTAGCATAATGTAAAATTTTCATTGTATCTTTAATTCCTTTTATCGTATAGGGTACATGTAGGGCATATTTCGAACCAAATTTTAAATTTTTTTCTATTAGTTCACACTCTCCCTATATATATCTTGCTCAAGATTTTATTCAAGAATAAAATACTTTTCATTCATCGACTCAAGTTCAAATATGTTTATTTAAACCTATAGTGGATGACACTGGATGTTAATGCAGTTTAAAAAATATCACATTAAACACAGGTGATATAGAATATGTGAATACCCGAGTCTGACCGATTTAGCTTCTATTTTCTTTAATGTATTTGTAAAACTATGTAAAGTAAGTACAATTAAATCAAACAACTGTTTAAGTACTTTTTATTTACTGTATATGACAAACGCTATAGTTGATATGACTCCCGCGGTAACATGAAAGACATTGGTACAAAATGAGCTGACAAAAAAATTATTATTTTGGCTAGGTTTGTCTAATTAAATCAAAAAACTTATAAATTGAAGTGAGTTAAGTATTAAAAAAAATCATTATTTAGAGTGAATAAATAATAAACATTGCAAATAAATTAGAATCCTCGCAAGATTACACACATTAAATTTGTAAAAGTATTTTTTTATTCTAAAGTAAGAAACAATTCGTAGAAACCCACATACATGTGGAATAAAAAATGTTTTAATTATGAAAAAAAGGAAACATAAAAAAAAGAATGTCTACTTAATAAATTCAATCGCAGATCATAAATTGTACATTTAAGAAAACAAAAAACAATTCTATAAAGAATTTTCTCCAGAAAATTAATATTACTATTTATTATTAGTAGTAGATGTTTAATGACAAAAAAAGTGTATTATTCGAAACAACAAAACACGTCTATATACTACATGTATTGGTAGGCCTATCTGTATACAGATGTTTAACAGCTGCAGATACGAACTCTCATCTGATCTTGCATGTTTTTGTATTACATTCATACGAGATTTGTTTATTTCCCTCTTTTCGAGCGGTAATGTTATTGTTAAATATTTTAATGCTTCTTTTTATATCTAGTCGAAGAAATGAAAAACAGGATTCGTCATTTTCGTTTGTTTGATTTTACTTGTCAGAAAGCCTTTAATCCAACAATTAAAATTATTTTATAAATACTACTACTCCCAATAACTTAAAACTAAAGTAGGAAAGTTAAGAGTTTGTGATCGTAATAAATAATTTTTCTTATAACTTGTCAATGTGAGAGGGTGATGGAAATATATAACCTAAATGTTTCCAATGACGTAATAAAAGTAATTTATTAAGATTTGTTGAAATCTATTTTTTAACAAGTAATATGAACGAAAAGTAAATTTCCGTTCAAGACAACAAAGGCAAATTTTATTTTAGTTATTTTTTATTAAATAATTTATTATAAGTAAAGTAAATTACCTATCCTTTTGAATAGCTGTTCTATCACATAAACTATAACATAAAATAACAAGTTTTATGTAATCACTAGCAGAGTACAGGGTTGACGAATATTTGTTATGATTTAATTTGTAATTGTATTTGGATTGAATTTAAGTCCCAATAAATATATCAAGCTCTAGTTCATAAACCTACCGCTAAAGGAGTTTCCAAGGCCAGTGGGTCGATGCACTGACGGAAGTTCCTAATAAAAATAGGCCTATGTGAAAACCAGTGACCCTAAGAACTTCCATGTAAAATTTCAGGTATTTATTTCCCGTTATCACCAAATTTTAGCTCAATGGGCCCAGTAGTTTTCACGTAATTGCGTAATACACTCACAGACAGACACCATTAGATTTTTATATACTAGTTTAGATTAGTTCCCAACAAATATATCAAACTCTAAACTTACTGATTATTGCCCTGAAAACCAAGAGAAGGAAAAACTTCTGCTTGTAACATAACATTTGTAAAGTAAACTAACCTAGAAAGATTACGTATTTATACCAAGTGAGACGAAATAACTATATTGCTTACATTGCCTCTTTTGTGAATGGTTTTTCACCTACAGAAAACCTAAAATTAGTTCAATAATTACTAATGAATTAATATTTGAAAAAACTGTAGTTACATCAAGTGTCATCCACTACAAGTAAAAAAATGTATTTGAACTTAGGTGGATGAATATAATGTATTTTACTAACGATTAAAATTAAGAATAAGATATATATAGGGAAAGTGTGAACTAATGGAAGGAATTGAATAAATAACGACAAATTATAGGGAAAAAACTGAGCCTCAAAAACAGTTTTTTAATACATTGCTCCTTAAAGTAATAACTTTGTTCAAAGAGCAATAGGAATAATTGTTTAAGCGGCAATAGGAATTGTTTAAGCAGCAAGAGGCTTTTATTATTGCCCAACTTCGAGACGAAGAAGAAAATCCTGATCTTCAAGAAATTTGGTAATAATATCATTAGGAAATTTTATAAAATTCACATTAAAGACAAAAATTGAATACGTTAATGTAGCCGAACTTCGTAAACGTATGCAAATTTTTCTTTCGTGTGAATTTTTGAACACTTTCTGAAAATGTGTAGAGGTTTTTTGTCATAGTTAAAATACGATTAAAAACTGACGGATCCAACATACACTATTGAAAACAAAAAGAATTACAGAACGAAATCCGCTATAAAAAATAAAAAGAAGAAAGGAAGATAGGATAGCTTTAATGACTGTAGGGGGCATTTTATTTCTATCAACTGTAACTTAGCACCTGTAACTTAGAACTAAAAAAACTTGTTTAATTATAGTTAATGAAATATGCAAAGGTCCGGGAGACATTGCTAATATGGCTGTTAATATAACAAAGTGGTGTTTTACTAGATTTTGAAGTGAGAGTAATAGTTACTTATTAAATCACAATGACTCAGACAATTATTTATTGACCGGAAGGGTTTCGATGACAATATGAACATCATAATCTTCATTGGAGTAACTAGGCCCACAAAAAAAATCTAAATTACAACTAAAATTCTAGCCTATAAATTATTATAGCTATAAGTAACTGCTAAAGATGACATTGTCACTGAAATGCGTTTTATTAATACATTAATTATTCTAGGTCAGTGAGTTACGCGTACTAGCCAGTACTTTGGTGAAAGGTTGAGAAGATGTGAGCCTTGAATAACAGACCTATCTGTTCGGGGAGTTCATATTGATAGAATTTGTATACGAACCTCTGCAAGTGCTTAATAAATGACGATCCATGGGAAGGAAATATTGCATATGCTCGAGGCTAAACCTGATAATGTTGAACAATTTGTTGAAGATTAAAGGTGTATTCTTTTTTCCTTCAAGTTTGGGCTATCACCAAAGTCATTAGCACTTTTGGTTTTGGGGTTTTAAACAATTGATTAATTCTGTCTGATTAAAACAATCCCTGAAATTCTTCATCCAGAAAATTCCCGTACTCCCGAAGGCCATGTTCTCCAATAACCTGCACTGGATATTTATCAGAGGTCCATACAGTTTCCTTATGTCCAAAGTATTACATTTTTGTTTTTCTTCTTTAGGAAGAATTTTCGCCCTTTATCCATTTCAAAACCTCAACGTTCCTGATCTTCCCAGGAAACTTAATCCTGGTGTCCTCGGGTGTCCTGAATTCCAATGCACGATGATACATCCACATTACAATGCCTTTAATCCAGTGTATTTTCGAGTAACTTTAGTGGCTTCACTCAGGAGCAATGAAATAAATACACTATTTTTGAGGTTAGGATCTGTCAATAAACGATTATAATTATATAAACAAGCAATATTTAAATTTTAAAAATTTAAAGTCAGTACCTACTTGGATCAACAAAGAAACATTTTATTCTAGTTACTTTTTACTTAATAATTACAATTAAAATAGATAAAATAACATAACCTATGCGTCAAAACAGTTGTTCTACCACATAACCTACAACATGAAATCAGCTGTCTTACGAAATCATATGTTACCACTTATTTTAAGCCGATTGGATACTCTATTCCATACCTTGTCCTTTTAAGAAATGGTTTTCTACCATATAAAACTAAACTTTATGCGTAAATTTAATTATTGAATTATTATTTGAAAAACCTTTATTAAAATCAAGTGTCATACCCTAAAAGTTGAAAACATATATTTGAATTTAAGTGAATGAATAAAAAATACTTTATAAACGATTGAAAATTTGTACCAAGATAAAATTTTTAAAATGTACAGTACTATAATGTTATTCGCAGCTGTTTAATAGAATTTTCCGGCTATCTACCCACCATATCATCTGCCAAGTGAGTAAAGTTTTAATAAAAGTTGGTGATGACATTGTCGGTAATATTTCACCCGTGAGATAACTTGATTCCGTCAGCGCAGACGCGCTCTCCACAGCCTTGTATATTCTGTATTGATTACATTGTCATTTCAAGTTATCAGCAATGTTTGAAGAGGTGTTCTAAACCGTTCCCGGACATAAAGCGGGAGCGAAAAATGTTTATTAAAATGAAAAATAAAATTTACACTCGCAGTTGTCGATTTACTAAATATTAATTACATATTGCATCAAAATAATAGACTGTGTTTAATCAAAGATGAATTTAATAAATTAATCAACTGTGTTAGTACGGTAATTTGATTTGATGTATTCCTGGGTTTCAAAACATAAAACCATTAAACACCAAGAACCCTTTTTGTCAAGAATCGCTGGAGTTGATGGGACGTGCGTCGCTTTATAATATATAACAACCAAACATCAGTGTCAAAAAAAAAAACAGCTATTCTAAGAGATAAGTTTTTTTTGAGAAAAATTAAAAGTCCTTAGAGAATATCCATAAACACAGATGAAAGCCATAACCTTGATGATCCCATTCCAGCGCTCATAAACTATCCTATTCTAGTAATACATTTTATTGACAGTGAAAATAACCATTCACTGGTAACGAATTAAACAAAATTACAAGATTGTTTAAAGAAACAAATTACATACAAAACTTATAATAATCAAAATAAAAATTTAATAAACAATAACAATAATCAAAATAATATGCACGAAAGAAATGGTGTATATAATAAAAAAATGTCAAGCTTGTAATAAATTATATATAGGACAAACAAAAAAGAAATTAGAGGAAAGATACAAAAAACATTTAAACGCTTATATCAAACCAAACATATACAAATCAAATTTAGCTACTCATTGTACACACGCATTTATTAATGGACACGAATTTCCTGAAATAGAAAATATGAAATTAATAAAGGAATTAAATAAAGGATTGAATATGAATATATGTGGAACATTGAAAATTTATAGGCATAAAGTTAAAGACAAATTAATTGATGAACAAATTCAAGTGAGATCAAGGCACCAAACTATTTATAAGGTCATTGATGTTATAGAAAAAACTACATAAAGTGAAATACTTATAATCATATGATTCTTTGTAGTACATATGGTTTAATTACTAAACCTAAGTATAACTTAGTGGGTAATTATTGTTGATTTTTCAAAACACTTGCTGAGCTTATACAATAATACAGCTTATACTTAACATTGATTTTAAGTATTTACCGGGTAAAGTGCAGCTCAATAATGGGGAAATAATAGACACGGAATATAATGATAAGTTAGTATTGGCATTATTATAATGCTCGGTATATGACGTATACAACACAGGTACGACAATACGACGGGACCTTGTGTACGAACCTGTATCTAAAACTTGTGAATCGAGAGGTGCAGAAGTTTGGAGTTTGCAATGAGAAGCAGTACAGCTTTTTGTAGAGTTTAACATCGAACAAAGAAAGTAGCTACTGTATTCATATTGTTATTACACCTGTCTTCTAATATGGTTTCCTATTCGGCACTTTGAGGTTATCGCTCTATAGGCATTGCGGCAACTCTTGTGTTTTAAATGTATTATTATTATTATCTTCGATTCCAAAAACTATTGGCTTTTTTTAAATAACGGATCACATATGACATGTTTTTTTAGTAATGTAATTTAACATCTATTCATTTGTGACATATTTTTTTTAACTTTATGAATCACGTGTCAATTTTAATACACACTTATGTAC
This sequence comes from Prosapia bicincta, assembly GCA_036971475.1. Classification (NCBI taxonomy): domain Eukaryota; kingdom Metazoa; phylum Arthropoda; class Insecta; order Hemiptera; family Cercopidae; genus Prosapia; species Prosapia bicincta. Next base: position 219,493,737 of record JBAIZL010000005.1, read on the forward strand.
TCTGTTTCTCTTTATGTTATTGCTGTTTTGAACTTTAAGTCATTAACAATTTACGAGCAAAGAGGCTATGGAAGAGTTAAAACTTTAATATCTTTATTTATTAATTAATTGAAAATTCACGAGCAAAAAGATTTTTATTTATTGTTTATGTTTAAGTGCTAAATAAAACACTTTAACTTTTAAGAATACCAATGCTTTTATTGGACTAAACGTAACAAATGTTTAAATTGACAAAGATTTAGTTTAAAATACTTATTTGTAGAAATATTATTCAGATTTCACTTGTGGTTATAAATAGAAATGTAAAAATTGTGATAAAAATAGGCATAAGTTTTATTATATAATTAAAAATGTGTTTGAGATTATATATGTATGAAAATATATATTTGGGATTAGAAATATAAATATTGTGTTAGTAATTATATATAATACCTATCACAAAATTAATGTATCATAAATAATTGTATCATAAATGAATATATTAATTATTATAATATAATTATATATCAGTCTATATAGTTGGTGCATTATTTTTACTTAATTGTTGGTAACTTATGATTACTTTTCAATACCAAAAAATATAATGCCAAGTTATAGAGAAAGGGATTGTCATTAGAAATATATTTCAATTTTAGTTGAAACATTTCCTCCTAAAACTGCGATCAAACTGGGGCAAATGAAACTACAACATAAAAACTAATGACAATAAATTAAGTAATTACAAATACTTTGAAAATAATATTTTACGTCTTCAGTTCCTTCTATTATCTCACACTCTAATTATACTGTATATATATATATATATATATATATATATATATATATATATATATATATAGCTCAGATTTTCAATCATTAATAAAATACTTTTTATTTATCCATTCAAGTTCTAATATATATCATTTCAAACTTGAAGTGGACAATTGATAAACATTTTTCAAATTATAATTAATTAATCTGGAGAGTATATTTTTAAAAAATGCAATATTTCATGAATTTGTAATAAAACTCGCGCGTAGACATTTACATTGTGCCCGAAGTTTCACTTCTTACTGTGGCAACTAAGAAACGGATTCCATTCAAACAGTAGCTTCTCCTTCCTCCCTCAAACTTTCCCCATTAACGTGTATTATCAAATGTGTAAAGTATCGACTCCCTATAGTTCAGTTGTAACTTAGTCGATTTTCGATATTTATTACAATTTTAGAGGGCTGCAATCTTAAAATTAGTGTGGTTTAATTCACGTGTGTTTGTACGTATAATATTTTTTTTGTTTTGTTCCTAATCAGTTCTTCCATTAGCTCACACTCTTTATATATATAAGTTATATGAACATTTTATGTGAACATTTCATAATTAAATGCGTGCTAGGAAAATTCCTGCTTACGCAGCTTTTGTATTATATAGGTGGTGAGAACAGAGCCCCGGCAGTGGGTAAGTCGCCTCTGTATCGCACAGACGTTTTCCGCTCCAGCTGAATGTACATCAGTTGTATTTGAATTCATGTTTTTATTAAGCTAAATTATTGTAACCATTTCAAAATTAAATGTTTCTTAATTAACAAAGGTCTGTAAAAATAAAATCATTTTTAAAAACCTTTCGAGCTTAATATAACACGTAACTGGCGCAGTCGGTAGGACATCTCGGGAGAACTAATGAACATAATTTTTATCGATTTCAATCGTTAACCGAGATACTGCAAAAAAACTCGATTCATTACAGAGCGCATATCTGTAACGACATCAAGAAAACTTTAGTAGAGTGAATATCTACAACAACTTAATAGAGCGCATATCAATTAAGAGCACGAGTGAATATCGTGTAAGTGAAAAGTGAAAAGTGAAATAGTAGTTCAAATGAGCAAAGTATTTTGGATCCACTTTTAAGTAGATCGTAAGAAATAGAGTTAAGAAAAAGTAGAGTAAATACTTTTTAATTTATATCATTGATTTTAATTTTATTATTTTAAAGAAAATAATATTTTAAAACGGCAACGCCAACATTAAAGAAGGAATATCTTGAAATGATTCCAGAGTATAGTGGAGAGCCCACTATGCTCCACAGATTTATTTCAAAATGCGATAAGGTAGTAAATAAGTTTTATGTAAACGAAAATCCAGAGGATTTTCAAAATGAATATCTATTTTCTTCTATACTAGCTAAGTTAAAAGGCCAAGCATTAGAAATGGTAGTAAACTCAAATTCAAATAATTGGTATGAGATTAAAAAAGTATTATTAACCAGCTATTCAGACAAAAGAGATTGCTTTACTTTAAATTTAGAAATGGCTGAGTTAAAACAAGAAAATAATGAATCACCTAGTAAATTTTATGAGAGAATTCAAAAACTATTAAATTTACAGATCTCATTTTTATTAATAAAGAGCCTCAAAGACAATTGGCCAAAGATGTTTTGATAGAATATATACAGAAATTAGGGTTAAGAGTTCTCCTTAGAGGTTTACATGAACCCGTAGGATCGCTAATGCGCACCAAAAATCCAGATTCTCTTAGCGAAGCACTTAACATGCTTACTAATGACTTTCAATTTAAAAATAACAAATTATTTTAAAATATTAAACAGAACGTTCCACAATACCCGCCTATTCGCAAACCCATTCATAACAAACAAACCTTCCAAAATTATAGGCCCAACTACCAAAATAATCCTAACCAATTTACTAAACTTAACTCATACGTACAGCAAAATCAACAACCGAGACAATCTAACAATTACACACCATTAAAAGTTCATCAAAAATTTGAACCAGAACCAATGAGCATTTCCACACGTCAAACAGGGAACACAATTAGACAAAATAGCCTTTATCAGATGACAGGGAAACCAATAGAAGAAGAAAATTACGATCAAACTATGAATCGATTGACTGAACAAATGAATGACTCTTATCTGACCGAACAAACGGATTATGAACCGCAAGAGGACCCTGACAGCTACATAGACTTTGATGATTCAACGCAAGAGGAAAACGCATGTGGATTCACTCAAGGAGACAATCATACCCAAAATAATTTTTTAGGACTAACCACAATAATTTTCCATAATGCATATCGAAGACGACACAAACGAACTACCGTACATCCACGATCCCAAGACCAACCTAAAGATGCTGATTGACACTGGAAGCATGAGATCATTTATTAAAAAATCAATAGCTTTCCAATTTTTCAAAAACACCCTAAAACAAGAACCATTTGAAGTGAATACAGCTCATGGAGTATCAAAAGAAAAATACAGTTGTACACTACCACTTTTGGTAAAAGAAACAACCAAATTCTATTTATTTGATTTCCATAAAGATTTTGACTTACTCCTTGGATTAAATAACATAAAAGAATTAAAAATTAATTTAAATTTTGTGAATGATAAATTAATATTTCGCAATAAGCAAATCCCGATTAAATATTTTAACACAGAAGAACAAAATAATAATAATAATAATAATAATAATAATAATAATAATAAAAGCGAATGTCAGGAACAGAAAGCAAAAAAGGGAACAAGTTATGTTATACAAGCCCGCGCTAGCCAAATGATTAAATTTAGAATACAAAATATTCAAGATGGAGAAGGACTCTTACCATACAAAAACTTAAATGGATTAGAAATTCCGCAGTGTATAGTCTCAGTACACAAGGGAGAAGCCTACTGCCCTATAATAAACAACACAGAAGTAAATGTAGAATTAACAGTAAATGAACCATTAGAATTAAAATCTTTAGAAGAATACAATATCCTTCAACCTGATACAATGCAAACGAACGCTAATTTCAATTTATTAGATTATAAACAAAAAAATCGAGAAGAAATATTTAGATTTATCAAAATTTAGAATGGAACATATGAACTTGGAAGAAAAATCCGCTATAACAAGTTTAATAGAAGATTATGCAGATTTATTCCATATTGAAGGAAATGATTTAACTTTTACCAACCAAATAAAACATGTTATTAGGACTACTGATGAAATTCCCGTATACTCTAGAAATTATAGAAATCCAGAAATTTACAAGAACGAAATTAATAAACAAACTGAGGCTATGCTTAAACAAGGAATTATTAGACCCTCGAATTCTCCATGGAACTCTCCTGTCTGGATTGTACCCAAAAAACAAGACGCTTCTGGCAAAAGAAAATTTCGATTAGTAATAGATTTTAGAGGATTAAACAAAAAAACAATTGACGATAAATTTCCATTGCCGAACATTACAGACATATTAGTCAAATTGGGACGGTCTCAATATTTTACGACTTTAGATATAGCCTCAGGATTTCACCAAGTAGAAATGGATAAAAATAGCATAGAAAAAACAGCGTTTTCAACGGAAACGGGACACTACAAATTTTTAAGAATGCCCTTTGGACTAAAGAATATAACCCTAAATTTCAAAGAATTATGAATAATATTCTGAGAGGCATCCAAAATGAAACATCTTTAGTTTATTTAGACGACATCATAATTTATTCTACTAGCCTCCAAGAACATATACAAAGACTTAAAGAAGTTTTCGACAGATTACGCAAAGCCAACTTTAAAGTACAGCTGGATAAAACAGAATTTTTAAGAAAAGAAGTAGCATATTTGGGACATGCTGTGACACCAGATGACGTAAATCCTAACCCAGCAAAGATTTTGGCAATCAAAGACTATCCAATACCTAAAACCACCAAACAAATTAAAGGGTTTTTAGGACTATTAGGCTATTATCGAAAATTTATTAAAAACTTCGCCAAGATAACAAAACCGTTTACTAACTGTTTAAAGAAAAATGCAAGAATAAACATAGAAAATCCAGACTTTATAGAAAGTTTTGAAACATGTAAAAATATATTGACTAATGAGCCCCTTCTACAATACCCAGATATTGAAAAGGATTTTACTCTAACGACAGACGCTAGTAATTATGCACTAGGAGCAATTTTAAGCCAGGACAAAAATGGAAAAGACCTTCCTATAGCGTATGCCAGCAGAACTTTAAACGACAGCGAAACTAATTACTCCGCGATTGAAAAGGAATTATTAGCAATCGTATGGGCCACAAAACATTTCAGGCCTTATTTATTTGGGAGAAAATTTAAAATTTATACAGACCATAAACCTTTACAATGGTTATTTTCAGTTAAAGAACCAAATTCCAAACTTTTAAGATGGAGATTAAAACTAGAAGAATATGATTATGACATAAGATACAAAAAAGGCAAACTAAACCAAAATGCAGACGCATTGTCTAGAATACAATTAAACGTTACTGATAAAAGGTCAACGAACACCCAACACATTGTAGAACCAGACCTTGAGTTATCTCCAGCTGGGTTACTGCAACGTTACTTCCCGGAACTGAATGATAGCGATAACGAATCTATGGTCGTACAACTCGACGCAACAGATAACGCCAACTTAGAGGTTAATGAAGAAAGCGACAGTCAAACTATCCACTCCAATTTTGAAGGGAACACCAATTTCCGACGAGCCTGTAAACTTTGGAAAAAATCAAATATTTTTATCATTAGTAAAATATGAGCCGAAGAAAGTAAAAATTATAAAGCTATTTGGAACTTCAAAAATTCGTTTAATAGTCGAAATATCAGAAAATACTTTTAAAGAAGACATAGTTAACTTAGTAAAATCATATTTGGTACCCAAAATAAAATATAATCTATATTTTGAAGACGATTTTTATGAGAAATTTGCATAATGCATAGCCAAAAATTTCAAACAAACTGAACTAAATCTAGTTAAGTGTAATAACTCTTAGACCTAACTTCGGATGAAGATACCTTAGAAACGATAAGTAATTATCATGTTATCAAAACCAATCACCGCGGGATACAGGAAACATACGAACAAATTAAGCGAAGATATTATTGGCCTAATTTAAAATCACTAATTCAAAATTTCATAAATCAGTGTGACATATGTCAAAGAACCAAATACGACAGAATTCCCTTACAGCTAGAAATGAACTTGACACCAACAGCTGCAAGACCATTTAAAATAATTCACGTTGACACAATCTCCTTGGAGAAGAATTCGTTTATCAGCATAGTCGACGCGTTCTCACGATATGCTCAAGCTTATCTTTTGGGAAGCTCTCAAGCTACAGAGATTGCAGACAAGTTATTAGATTACTTCACGCATTTCTGCTTACCAACAGTTATTATCTCAGACAATGGAACGGAGTTTAATAACAGAATTGTAAAGGAGATATTAGACCTGCATAAGATCAAAATTCACTTTATCAGCACACAAAACCCCCAATCAAACGGATTATGTGAACGATTTCATTCCACCTTAATAGAACACATAAGGCTGTTAAATAATCAAATCGAATTTAAAAAAAGACAGTATAATTAAGAAAGGTAAATATGCTATAATAGCTTATAACAATAGCATACATTCAGTCACAAAATTAACGCCGTGCGAAGTCTTATTTGGACACATAAATTTAAACACTTTATTAGATATAGATTTAGAAAAACAAATTGTAAATAACTACGTTTTAAACCATAAAGAAAAAACAAAAATACTTTAATAAAACATTAGGAATAGTAATGAAAAAATTAAAGAAAAGGTTTTAGAAAAAAGGAATATAAACAAAGAACCACTTCCAGAAATACCATCTGAAGTTTATATAAAGTCAGTTCAGAAGCAAAGCAAAACGAAAAACAAATATAGCAAGGAAGAAATATCTTCGATAGATAAAGAAAGTAAAACTAGAAAAATAAAGCCTAGACATCATAACACAAAAGACAAAATACATTTGTCGAAATTAAAGAAGATAAAAAATGTAATTAATGACCAAAATCCTTCAAGTTCGTATTCAACACAATCAAATTAAAATCCCTACCATACCTTTGTCCACTAGTTCTATGCAAGAAACTTTATTAAACTTTTAAAAACATTGTTTTATTAATTGTATGTGTTACAAACTATTGTAATTTATTAATTGATATGTAACTAATTATGGTAATAAATATTGTTAAATATTTGAAATATGTTAATCAAATAAAAAATTTGTAATTGAAGAAAATTAGAAACTATACCCTTAAAGAGATAACAAAACAAAAAGAATTCTTATAAACTGACTAGAATCCTTTATCAGATCTATAACAGGCAATTGAATGTAAATGATGGTAAAAATTATAAATCATTATATAAAACTTTTATTGTAATCAATGTAAATTTTGTAGAACTAAAAAATTTAGATTCTGATAACAATTGTATATGTTATAAACATTTTGTATCTATCCTATGATAGAAAAGACTCATTATAAATTGTATTAATAAATTCCAAATACTTTTGCTCAGTTGAATTATAATGAACAGAAAATTCGACTGTAAAGTGCCCATCATCAGAAAAAAAACAAACAAAAAAAAACAATAACGCCTACAAACTACGAGGTTACTGCGTTGGAAATCGCAGACAACCCATTTAACTGGATCTTGGAAATCAACCTTCGCCTGGTGACTTTCTCCAGTGAAGAGGACTTTAACCCATGCCGAAAATTGCTCTTTACGGAGGCCTATTCAGCAGCTTATATACTTCGCCCTCACCAAGAAGATGAAGAGGACCTCAACCGATGCCGAAACTTCGCCAACCCCCGAAGTTTTTTTTAGGGATGGAGGAGTTATATGAACATTTTATGTGAACATTTCATAATTAAATGCGTGCTAGGAAAATTCCTGCTTACGCAGCTTTTGTAATATATAGGTGGTGAGAAAAGAGCCCCGGCAGTGTGTAAGTCGCCTCTGTATCGCACAGACGTTTTCCGCTCCAGCTGAATGTACATCAGTTGTATTTGAATTCATGTTTTTATTAATCTAAATTATTGTAACCATTTCAAAATTAAATGTTTCTTAATTAACAAAGGTTTGTAAAAATAAAATATTTTTAAAAACCTTTCGATCTTAATATAACACGTAACTTATATATATATATATATATATATATATATATATATATATATATATATATATCATGTTCAAATTTTCAATTGATAATAAAATACAATTTTCGTCATCCAAATTAAGTTCAAAAACATTTTCTAAATATTGTGGATGACACCTGATGTTAATACAGTTTTTGATAAAAAAGGTGATAACGTATGATTACATAAAAGTACTGATTTAGTTATAGGCTATGTGGTAAAACAGCTTAAGTTTTAAAACTACTCGTATATCTATAATATTTGTAATTATTGAATAAAAAGAAACTGTAAAATTTTTTTTGTTGACCTAAGTAGGAATTTACTTCATTTTTTTAAAATTATTTGATTCAATATATTTAGATTTATTTCGGGAACAGTGTAAGATCGGATGTTCCATAGTGGAGGTTCCAATATGAAAGCTGCCATAGAAACACATCTCTTCATAGTAAACGTTAGCATAAGCAATATCTCCGCCATGTCTATCACTGTAAACAGGGGGTTTTGACAGTCCCGGATATTTAACCGATGCCGATGCGTGAAACTTTAGCTAATTTAAGCCATGACATTTAATCGATTAAATAAGTATTTATTTTATTAAATGTATTGATGAGATAAGGGAAACTATTGATATTTCCTAATAACTGAACCTGCAATATATGCTTTTTCGTTTAACTGCAAAACACCGAGGCCTGTCGGTTACATCCAGCACTAACATTAATTATTCAATCCCACGGGAATAGTTCGCCGTTCCCGTCTGTCAGCCTTACAGCTGGAATATTTCAGAATGTTCTGGTTGACACGTGATCTAGATTCCACTCTCAGTGTCCATTTCATGTCTCATTAAAGATTTCAATTAACAAATTAATCCGTGTTATGGCTAGAAATTTATAATTTTATTTTGTACAAAATCTTTTTTCTGTGAAACATTTTGTTAAAATTGGTTTCAAATGCTCTCTTGTGAAATAATTCAGTAGATAGCTACCTTATGTAAACGTAACAACGTACATTAACAAACTGATTTTTTTTCCTTAGAACAATGTGCAACGATCCAAAATCTCACGGCCCGTGTGTTCTCTTGAAATTGAATGTTTCCATTGTACACAATAAATATAAAATGAAAGAAATAAGTACATAAACATAATACTTAAAATAACACTTAGATCTTCTGAGAAACCGACTACACAAATTTCCTCTTATAATACAATCTTAAAAATACTAAATTATTTTAGCTCAATTAAAATAATGACAATTTTTTATCAATAATTTAAAAAGCTACAATATGACAATTTGATTCTATATACTTACCTTTAGCGTTCTCCTATTGAAACTGGTTTTATCGTATTAGTACCTAATTTTAGATGAATAAATCGAAGTTATCTACCTTATAGTACTGCAAAGTTATTTTAACCGCATTTATAGTATTCGATCCTTACGTGCTCTTAGATCGAGCCTTAAGAGCGTCGTAAAGCTCTACAACATTGTAGCATAAAACTTCTGAACTAGTTTTCTTAGACACCACATAGAATCTCCGGAAACCGATTCTCCGACGTTACTAACCCAAAGACACCACCCACCCTTATGTCTTTACAAGCCCACATGGCATCTCTGATTCCAATTTCACCTTTCGCTATTTCCTTGCAATTGACACATACAGTAATCTGTTTCACATCCCAGCATCAGGTGCTGAAGGGTTCATTCTTATGTTTTTATCCTGTTTAGCTCACTGCGTCGGGAAGGGTTTCAGAAATAAAATTACACACGACTTCCTTTCGGACTGATCTCACATGATAAATATTATACTCTTTGTAGTGTACCTAAGAATTGCCCCCGGTTAGTTATAACTAATTGCTTCATTTAGTTACAACCTAATCAGTCATGTGCCTAAAGTATAGCTTTATCTGCGTCTGTAACAGCATATACAGACAGTTAACAAAAGATAATATTTTAAGAAATATTTTCGCCTAATTTGTTACTAGGTGTGTGTATCTGTGCGTGCGCACAGGACTGTGTGTGTGTGAGTGCGTGCGAACGTGTCCGTTTTTCGTGTTTCTTATGTGTGAGTGTGTGTGTGTGTGTGTGTGTGTGTGTGTCTCTCTCTTTGAGAGAGAGAGAGAGAGAGTGAAAGTGTGTTTAAGATTGTATGTAATTGTGTGTTTTGTATGTCGTTTTATTTGTTTGTTTTGAATGCCAGTTTGTGTTTGTGAGTGTGTGCGTTACTTTGTGTTTATTGTTGTGAGAGTATTTGTGTGTGTTTCTCTCTTTTTGTCTGTTTCTCTCTCTCTCTCTCTCTCTCTCTCTCTCTCTTTCTCTGTGTGTGTTTGTTTTGTGTGAGAATAGAAAAACAATACAGATTTTAATAGGTTTTGAAAATTGACCTTTAATTTATTGTATCAATTGGATTTAAAATATTTTTAATTAAGGTATTTTTACTATGTCTGTTTTTGTTTTTTAAGATATCTTTTTGAGATGACATTAAGTTTAGTGTTTTTCTGATTATGTGATAGTTGCATGAAAAAAATTTAATCACTACTTTAGCAGAAAACATTTGGAATAATATTTTAATTTAAATTGTTTTTGTTGCATTCCATCTCGCCACTACATTTATTAAAATGTTTTACTATGAATGAAAATATCGCAGCAAATCCAAAATAATTTCCAACAGGGAAATGGGAAAAAGTAGTAGAAAATTGCGCCAGAAATCTACCACGAGTAATTCACTTTGATTTTAATTAGAGTTTATATTAACGTGAAAATACGTTTTTTTTTGTTCAAACCGTAGGAAAGGGTGGTTACACGCCTTCGCCACGGCCACCCTTTTGCAACTCATTGATATTTGGTGAAGATCCACCAATATGTCACTACTGTGGTGATATCTTCACTATAAAACATATTTTGGTGGATTGTGTTGGTTTAAGCAATACTTGTGCCCTTTTTATTGTGAAAGGCAGTTTAAAAGTGGAGGGGGACGATGACTCAGTCATAAACCAGGCCATCGCAACTCTTGCACCATTTAAACATCATGTAATGAATATTTTATGTGGTATGAATTGAAAGCAATTTTCAACTATTATATATTTAAAATTCAATAGTCAAATTGTATTTTTTGAAAAACTATTTTTATAGCTTTGCTTAGCTTGTTTTTGGGAGGTTGTATATTTATTTATAGTATTTAATCATAGGATTTTCTAAAAGAAAAAAAATCTTTTCAGAAAAACGTATACACTACATCATTGTCTCCCATTACTTAAAAATATCCATAAATCGATCACTTTATATCTTATAACATTTCATAATTAAAATGATCTCGAAGTGTAGCCACGCCCTTTTTTATTCCGACCTTCTGTTATAACCGAAAATTGTGTGGAAGCCTGTGAATGATTAATAGCCTTAATAATGCTTTCCTTTTACTTAGCAGCCACTTTGGGCTTTAATGGGAAACTATTAAATAAAATGCTTCACAAGGTCTTCCCACTCGGTTCCATAAATAAGCTTTTTGTCTCAACATAATTGGTGAACCGTTATTATTTTCTCAAAAAGTAAAATTATTATAAATCATGTTTTAGACATTACAGTTTTATTGTTAGATGGTACAGATGTTCAAAGACATAACAAAAGGTAAAACAGTAAATTTTTTATCTTAATTAGCTCTTTAAAATTTTAACAAATCATTTCTGTTTAATATTACTTTATCTGTTCCTTTCTATTCTAAAATATAAACATTACAATGTCAGTGGTAATTATTTATTCAGTTAACCCTTTCTTTTACCCCTTATATACAAAATTTAAGTAAACTTCTTGCTCAATTTATACTAGCATCACAAGTTATAAGACAAACAATTCTTAGTTATATTAACTGAAAATTGTAATTTAATTATGTTCCATTTAATCCTTTAATATTCAAAATCAAATTTGCTTCATTTTTTAAATAAAACTGTCTTTATCTTTAAAATACTTTATCAAACCCTTTGAAATAAACAATCCCTTAATGTGATTTTGCCTATCTTGAACATTTGATTTTAAACTCTTGTATAAAAGTAGACAATTGAACTTTTAAAACATTACTACATCAACTAATAATATTAACCCTTTTAATTTAAAAACTGATCCTTTAAAATCATAAGTTATATCAGTAAACAATTTTATCATATTTAAAAAAGAATTAATATTTTGAAGAACATAAGTTATATCAATAAACAATCTTATTAGATTTAAAGCAATGAGTATTTTGAAAAAAACAAGTTATATCATTAAGCAATTTACCCCTTTAAATAATTAATATTTTGGAAAATATTAGTTATATCCCTAAACAATTTACCCAATTAAAATAAACAATTGCTATTTCAAAATCATAAGTTATATCAATAAACAATTTTTACCCCCATTTAAAACAATTAATAATTTGAAAACATCGGTTATATCAATATCATTATTGTTATTGATAAAAAAACAATAAAAACATCTCTAAAAATCATTATTGTTATCAGTATAGAACAAAATTTTAAATTATTTATTACAATAAAAAAATTGAATTATAATATTATTTTAGTTACCTTAATCTCTGTGATTGTACAGCTTTTGTTGCCCCTTATCACATTGTTTCCTCATTTATTTTTATAATATACATCTTACTCATTGACATATCCCATTGCCACTTGTATTTTTCCCATTGCAGTCTAGGACTCCTTTCTTTAGTTTATTTGGTTTTTAAGCTCTCATTGGCCTTCTTTTCTCATTCAGCTTTCGCATATGTTCATACCAAAGTAGTTTTCGCATTTCTATTTCTTCATATAGTGGTTTAATAATTTTATTTTAATGTTTTTATTTCTTGCTTTGTTTCTTAACGTTAAGTGAGCAAAATGTTAATATTGTTTTAAATATTTGATGTTTGTTATGTGTATTTGATGTTTGTAATGCATTCTTTCTGTATAACTAAGTGTCATTTTTATCGGTTTTCCCTTATTTAACATTATTTTCCTGTTTCTTCTCAGGGAATAAATGAAAGTACAACAACAAATAAAATCTATAAATGAGTAAAAATATTAATTTTTTTTATCTTTAAATAACCTTATTTTTAATTGTTATAAATGTTTATATTAAAATAAGTAACTTTTTGCCTAAATGTAGTTAAGTAAAATTATAGGAAACGTAATGCGTTTTTTCAATCGTACCAGGCTATCTGTCTGAAGACCGACGAGAAAAATTGCTCAATTCGATCGAAAACGTATATATATATATATATACATTTTGTATAAACAATTCAATACTCACACTCGTTTACAAACTATACTGGATGGCTACGAATATGGCCTCATATGTCTCTCGTCCAGGAGCTCATAGAGATTTCATTTGAATTATTTATTCGGGAACAGGTTATTTTATATAGTTATAGAAATTGTTATCCCGTTAGGTGCTGCACTCTAACTTAGCTATTGGAACTAGTTCTTGTTGTTGTAGATAACTCTAAATATTGATATTATTTATTTTATAAAAATATGTATCAATGAAACAAAAATAAGTAGAAAAATGTAATCTATTTTTTTACTTAATGTTAGTGTAGAAATTGGTAAAATGTTCGCATCAATATGTAAATAAAAGTATGATAATGGGTAAAAGCACTTCCCGGATAAATAGTCTGCCTGCCGAGCCGCTGCGCTGTAGGCCTATTACAACGGATCAGTAAATAAAGTTTCCTCCTTTACCCCTCGATTGCTTCTTTACCTGATTCTGCTGATTGTCCCACTTAGTTCCCCACGAAGTATAAGTAAAGCGTACAAGCAATAGGCTCTGGTACCTCATAATGCCTCTGCCAGAGGGTGTAATGTACTAGATTCCTGAACAAGGGTACATCGTGTCTAGAAAATATTACCCTTATAAACTACTGTCTAGGTTCCATGGATGTAGGAATCTTACTGCAAACTGGACATGACCACTCCAATTCCATGCGAGTTACATTTTCATTTCGCTACTGTCCCGAAGTCATGTTTTATTAAGTAGCCTACATTAGTAAAAGAGAACACAATTAGAAATCACCTGGAATAACAAAATTCATGATATCGTATCACAAGTAATAAAGTCAAATATTTGAGTAATTCATTACATATATAAATAATATTTAAAATACTTGTGTATTTATATGCTACGACGCACTCAGTTATATTATTAAAAAAAGTCTCTTTTTTCCCACCTCCTGATTTAAATACCGTACGTTTGTTTAATGTATTCGCTACGAATATAATTATACGTCATCTCTTCACCTCATTGATCATAAAACACGATTGCCTTACTTAAAGTAAAACGGTTATACGAAAAGATCCAATCAACTTATTTTTAAACATAATAGATGCCCATCCCTGGGACGAGACGAACTCCTACCAGACACTACAGTGTCGATCACTTATCTACGCCTATTCTGGACCAGTAGAATCTTTTGAACGGCTGGTTGTCCCCTCAGTACCCCGTCCCCCGTCTGATTAGTTCAGTCCAGGTAGTGTAATCAGACCTTACCCCACTCCTGGTTGGCCTATCCTAAGACGGGACTCTCGAAGTTACAGCGTTGTAAAGGGCGTTAAACCATCCCGTTACATCTTGAGAGTTGATTAAATAGATGGAAATATCGTAAAAATCTAATAAACTGTAATTCTTACTATATCGATTAACGGCGTTAATATTTTACCATTGTCATACTCTGCCAGTGAATGGTCGCATGTACGCAAAAAAGATGCGTCACCTTTACAATATTACTAAAACTATTGAAGGGGTCGTAAACAAATAATTTTAAAAATAATAAAAATGTATCACTCAAAACCGTACGAGATATAATATTTTTCATGACGAAGCGACTTTTACAGACAACAAATTATTGCAAAACAAACTAATTACTGGTTGCAGAGAGCGAACTTGTAGTATTTTAAAAATTAAAGTACACAATGTTTCTTTCAAATTACGGTTGCTAGGTAACGGAATTCAATATAGTATAAAAAGTGTACATGTACACATTGCTTAGTGAATCTGCTTAGTGCTTAGTTTACACAAACAATTTTATATATTAGATTTATTACTATTATTACAATTTATTGTATGATAATATCTGTTTTAATAATGAGTGGACTGGAATGTTCATAAATACTAAATTAGGTTTAGCTAAACTAATCACCACATTCATTGGCTGTTAGGCGCTTTCAAGTTCGCCAGGCTGCCTAGTGTAAAATATAAGTCCACTCATTATTAAAACAGATATTATCATACAATAAATTATAATAATAGTAATAAATCTAATATATAAAATTGTTTTATATAAACTAAGCACTAAGCAGATTCACTAAGCATTGTGTACATGTAAGCTTGAATTGGAGATATTGACTAATAAATTTAATTCATAAAAACGATTGTTGGGTTGAAAAACATGATGCACAGAGAATGAGGAAAATTATAATGTATGGAATAATACGTGTGGAGCGCTATTCAGAAATAAACAATAAACTTTATAATACTTTATTGAATTATGTTGCCTAGCAACCGTAATTTAAAAGAAACATTGTTTAGTTTAATTTTTAAAATATTACAAATTTGTTATTTGCAACCAGTAATTAATTTGTTTTGCAATATTTGTTTCCTGTAAAAGTCGCTTCGTCATGAAAAATATTATATCTTGTGTGGTTTTGAGGGATACATTTTTATAATATTTAAAATTATTTGTTTAGAACTGCTTCTATAGTTTTAGAAATAATTTAAAGATAATGGATCTTGAATACCAGTGGTCATGTAATCATTCACTGACAGAGTATGTGGTAATATATGAACACCATTTATCGATATGTTAAGGATTACATTTTATGACATTTTCCCGTTTTTTCCACTTATTTTAATTAACAGGATAGTTTTATGCCACCTCATATCGTAGTAACCTCAGTAGGTTGGTCTTAGGAAGGGCCTACCTAGAGTGGGTGAAGGTCTGATTGCACTACCTGGACTGAACTAATCAGACGCGGTACTGAGGGGAAAACCGGGCCGTTTAAAAAGGTCTACTGGTCCATAATAGTTCTAGAAAATCGGTTGAAACTGTAATGTCTGATTGCACTACCTGGACTGAACTAATCAGAAGCGGTACTGAGGGGGAAACCGGGCCGTTTAAAAAGTTTTACTGGTCCATAATAGTTCTAGAAAAGCGGTTGAAACTGTAATGTCTGATTGCACTACCTGGACTGAACTAATCAGACGCGGTACTGAGGGGGAAACCGGGCCGTTTAAAAAGTTTTACTGGTCCATAATAGTTCTAGAAAAGCGGTTGAAACTGTAATGTCTGATTGCACTACCTGGACTGAACTAATCAGACGCGGTACTGAGGGGAAAACCGGGCCGTTTAAAAAGGTCTACTGGTCCATAATAGTTCTAGAAAAGCGGTTGAAACTGTAATGTCTGATTGCACTACCTGGACTGAACTAATCAGAAGCGGTACTGAGGGGGAAACCGGGCCGTTTAAAAAGTTTTACTGGTCCATAATAGTTCTAGAAAAGCGGTTGAAACTGTAATGTCTGATTGCACTACCTGGACTAAACTAATCAGACGCGGTACTGAGGGGAAAACCGGGCCGTTTAAAAAGGTCTACTGGTCCATAATAGTTCTAGAAAAGCGGTTGAAACTGTAATGTCTGATTGCACTACCTGGACTGAACTAATCAGACGCGGTACTGAGGGGGAAACCGGGCCGTTTAAAAAGTTTTACTGGTCCATAATAGTTCTAGAAAAGTGGTCGAAACTGTAATGTCTGATTGCACTACCTGGACTGAACTAATCAGACGCGGTAGTGAGGGGAAACCCTTGCCTAAAAAGTTCTACTGGTCCATAATAGTTCTAGAAAAGCGGTCGAATCTGTAATGTCTGATTGCACTGCCTGGACTGAA
Organism: Prosapia bicincta; assembly: GCA_036971475.1. Taxonomy (NCBI): domain Eukaryota; kingdom Metazoa; phylum Arthropoda; class Insecta; order Hemiptera; family Cercopidae; genus Prosapia; species Prosapia bicincta. Next base: position 219,510,586 of record JBAIZL010000005.1, read on the forward strand.
CTAATCTGACGCGGTACTGAGGGGGAAACCGGGCCGTTTAAAAAGTTCTACTGGTCCATAATAGTTCTAGAAAAGCGGTCGAAACTGTAATATCTGATTGCAATACCTGGACTGAACTAATCAGACGCGGTACTGAGGGGGAAACCGGGCCGTTTAAAAAGTTCTACTGGTCCATAATAGTTCTAGAAAAGCGGTCGAAACTGTAATGTCTGATTGCACTACCTGGACTGAACTAATCAGACGCGGTACTGAGGGGGAAACCGGGCCGTTTAAAATGTTCTACTTGTCCATAATAGTTCTAGAAAAGCGGTCGAAACTGTAATATCTGATTGCACTACTTGGACTGAACTAATCAGACAGGGTACTGAGGGAAAAACCGGGCCATTTAAAAAGTTCTACTGGTCCATAATAGTTCTAGAAAAGCGGTCGAAACTGTAATGTCTGATTGCACTACCTGGACTGAACTAATCAGACGCGGTACTGAGGGGGAAACCGGGCCATTTAAAAAGTTCTACTGGTCCATAATAGTTCTAGAAAAGCGGTCGAAACTGTAATGTCTGATTGCACTACCTGGACTGAACTAATCAGACGCGGTACTGAGGGGGAAACCGGGCCGTTTAAAAAGTTCTACTGGTCCATAGTAGTTCTAGAAAAGCGGTCGAAACTGTAATATCTGATTGCACTACTTGGACTGAACTAATCAGACGCGGTACTGAGGGGAAAACCGGGCCTAAAAGGTTCTACTGGTCCATAATAGTTCTAGAAAAGCGGTCGAAACTGTAATGTCTGTTTGCACTACCTGGAATGAACTAATCAGACAGGGTACTGAGGGAAAAACCGGGCCATTTAAAAAGTTCTACTGGTCCATAATAGTTCTAGAAAAGCGGTCGAAACTGTAATATCTGATTGCACTACCTGGACCGAACTAATCAGACGCGGTACTGAGGGGGACACCGGGCCGTTTAAAAAGTTCTACTGGTCCATAATAGTTCTAGAAAAGCGGTCGAAACTGTAATATCTGATTGCACTACTTGGACTGAACTAATCAGACGCGGTACTGAGGGGAAAACCGGGCCTAAAAGTTTCTACTGGTCCATAATAGTTCTAGAAAAGCGGTCGAAACTGTAATGTCTGATTGCACTACCTGGACTGAACTAATCAGACGCGGTACTGAGGGGGAAACCGGGCCGTTTAAAAAGTTCTACTGGTCCATAATAGTTCTAGAAAAGCGGTCGAAACTGTAATGTCTGATTGCACTACCTGGACTGAACTAATCAGACGCGGTACTGAGGGGGAAACCGGGCCATTTAAAATGTTCTACTTGTCCATAATAGTTCTAGAAAAGCGGTCGAAACTGTAATCTCTGGTTGGAGTTCGTATTTATTACGTTTAATACTAAGTTGATACTAAATTACGTTTAGCTAAAGTTAACAAGACGTTCATTGTCAGTTTGTCACGACGTTCGTCAGGTCAGTTAGTCATTAGATGATACTTACCATCTTACTCTATATACTTTCCAAAAATACAATATACAGGTCTATACATATGCATACTTTTATATTACCAATAGATGTTGTTAACCATTTACTCCTATTATTACAAGAATTTAAAAAAAATCTTTGCCACTCTAAAGAGAGATAATTCCCATTGGATTTAATTTACGATTTATTTCACTTCATTATATATAAAATATAACCTAAAACGTAGCATACAATATGAAGAACACAGTGGTACATTATATTACAATATAAATATTACAAATATTAAAATATTACAATACTACAAAACTGATAAAAAAATAACTAGTATTACAAGTTACCTAAGATTAGACCCCTCTGTACATTTCGATGACTATGACATCAGCATCAGAGGGTCCTATTAAAAATTACAATCTAGAATAAAACAATATACAAACTAGACTAGCCCTCTGATGATGATGGCCATTGATATATAGATATTGGCTTAACCTTAACTAACTTGTAATACTAGTTACGTTTGATTATTTAGTGGTATTTGTGAGGATTTTAACAATATATTTACTGTACTAAACTGAAGTAATTCTTGGGGGAAACATCAGAGGACTAGATATGGCATAGCACACTACTTTTCCTTTAGGAATACAATCGGCCTGGAGAATGTTTTGCTTAATGTTAGTTTGTACGTAAGCAAAAATTGTTCTACACAATTCTGCGCGTGGTTTTTACAGAAGGAAAGTCTGATTGAATCCTTCTTTGTAACAGTTTTACTTTAAGTAAAGCATTCGTGTTTTATGATCCAAGAGATGACAAAGAATTGTACTCTTAGCGAATATATTAATCAAACGTACGGTATTTAAATCAGAAGTTGTTTTTAAAAAAGATTATAACTGAGTGAGTCGTAAGGTATCGCTCCTCTATTACAATAATACAAATATTTTAAATATTATTTAAATAGTTACTGAATTACTCAAATATTTGTCTTTATTATTTGAATTCTATATCATGATTATGTTAAATCAGGGGATTTCTAATTATAAGTAATCATTTACTAAAGTAGGATTACTTTATTAAACTTGGCTCCGGGACGGTAATGAAATGAAAATGTGAATCGCGTAGAATTGGAGTGTTCATGTCAAATTTGCAGTAAGATTCCTACATACGCGGAACCTAGACAGCAGTTTACAGGGGTAATATATTCTAGACACGACGAAAGCTTGTTTACGAATTTAGTAGATTACGCCCTCTGGCAGAGGAATTATAAAGTACCAGAGTCTATTGATTGTACGCATTACTCGTGTTTAGAGAGATTCGATCATAGGGTCTCATCATAGTATCTCACATTCTATACAACTGGTCATAATATTTTGTAGGTATACATTCTGAAATCGGCCATTTGAAAGTATACAATTTAGCATAAACTTAGTTACCCGTTCCATTTTACTGTGATATGAGAATTAACAAGTTTCAATAGAACTGGTTATGAAAAATTTACTTCTATTAATTCAAATTTTCAAAATTAGTTCGAACTTTCAATCGTTAATAAAATACCATCGTACGTTTTCATTCATCTGATCGAATTCAAATGGATTTTTTTAAACTTATAGAGGATGACAATTGATCTTAATATAGTATTTTTTTCAAATATTTATTCAATAATTAAATTTAAAAACCTTGATATCACGGTGGGATTCAAACTGAGGAACTACATGCTTGAAATCCAGCACTTTGGTACTGACTTAACTTTCCTTTACCTAGAAATACATATACTTAGATATGTATTGGAATATATAAAGAAAGATTCATTCAAACAGTGAAGCATTACATATACTTAGATGTGTGTGAATATATAAAGAAAGATCATTGAAATAGTGAAGCATTAAAATAGGGTTATAGGATAAGAAGTTACAGACCACCATCAGCTTCATAAATTAAAAACGTAATAAAACGTTTAAAACCACCATATAGACTACTTTATAGAGAGGGAAATGGAAAATGTCAAGGACATTTGCTTTGTTTTTAGCCGCCTAATATTGTGATTCTGTCGTATGTATAGGCCTATATATAATTAAAATATTTGTAATTATAAAACAAGTAATTTAAATAAAGAACAATTTTCTTGATCGACCTCAATAGAAATTGATTAATTTTTTTTCTACATTACTTATTATAGAAGAAAAATTTTTTTATTTGGGGTAATACTTCAAAGTTTTATTCGAGTCTTTTTGTTTTTGATGCTCATTGGATTTCTTTCACCTGTAAGTATATATTTATATATTTAGGTGCGTAATACCTAAATCATTATAAACAAAAATATAGTTATCCTGAAATAAATGCAATATCAACTTTTTAGTATATAGGCTAGCTTTAGGAAACACCAAATACATATTTAAACCCTAAATAAATTACCATTTTTCGTATTTTACATGTATAGACTGGCAATAATTATAAAATACTAATCATTGTAAAAATAAAATACAAAATAAATAGAGTCAAACTTGAATAATTGTAAAGAAACCTTTATTTGTATGCAAAAAGTACTAAACAATAGAAATAAATACATTTTTTAAAAACGTGAAGATATTCTGTGTGTTAGACAACGGGGGAAATATGTCTATTACCTAGAAATAAGTAAAATATTTAATAAAATTTAACGTCTAACGAAGGACGATTCCTTCATATTAATGAAGCTCACAAGAACAATTAGCAGAGTCAGGTTAAGAAACAATCGCGGGGGAGGGGAAGGAACTTTATTTACTGATCCGTTGTAATTAGCCTACAGCGCAGCGGCCCCGCAGGCAGACGATTTATCCGGGAAACACTTTTGGCCATTATCAACTCCCATGCACATACTGTAGAGAACATTTTACCATTTCATGCAGTAATATTAGGTAAAAAAATAGGTTACATTTTTCTGCTTATTTTTGTTTCATGATACAAATTTTTGTAAAAAATAATTAGTATTTAGAGTAATCTACAATAATCAGAACTAACTACGATAGGTTCGACAGATTGCAGCACCTAAAGGAATAACTATCCATAATAAAAATAACCTGTTCACGAACAGATCTGGACGAGAGACATGTGAAGTCTTACAGCTGTCGTATTTATATATATATAAATAACCAAGTTAAGTAAGTCAAATGGGATATCTATGACGAGAGACATATGAGGCAATGATCTTAGCCGTCCAGTATTTTATTGTAACCAAGTGTGGCAATGTTTATATATATATATATATATATATATATATATATATATATATATATATATATATATATATGGAGAAGAGAGAGACTCTTTCTTTCTCTCTCTCTCTCTCATTTATATATACATACATACATATATATATATATATATATATATATATATATATATATATATATATATATATATACTGTAAAGTAATTGAACAAAAATCCTACTTAGTGTATATTCAGTTAACTTCAGTTAAATTAATTAAATAATGACATTATTATTTTTAGTAATATAATCTTACAGAGTAACAAACCTACAAATTAACTACATAAAACTATTAAATAGTTTGTTATTTTGTGATTTTAGTTTCACCGTAGTTCACTGTATATATTAAAGACTTACCGTTTATACAACTAAGTAAAAAAACGAGGAACTGATAAAACATACACAATAGACGAACTAATTAAAATTGTCTAATATATATATATATATATATTTAGTAAAAATATCGAATATAATTACTCTACATAAAATATTTATAAACGTAACGTTTCATGAATAAGAAATAGGCTTTACGTGTAGGCATTTACATTGTGCACCGAAGTTTCACCTCTTACTGTGGCAACTAAGGAACGGATTCCATTCAACCAGTAGCCTCTCCTTCCTCCCTCAAACTTTCCCCATTAACGTGTATTATCAAATGTGTAAAGTATCGATTCCCTATTATTCAGTTGTAACTTAGTCGATTTTCGATATTTATTACAATTTTCGAGCGTCGTATTCCTACTTTTATTAAGGTCTAATTTATCTGAATGAATCCTATATATATATATAAATATATAGGTATGTATATATAGCTATATATATATATATATATATATATATATAAAGGTGCTTAATACCATCGCTTATTGGAAACATTTAAGTTCTGTTTTATAATACGAGTTATTAAAAATATCTGTATTAGTACGTAAAATATTTTAATATATTCAATTCCAACAACTCAACTTCAAAGGCATTTTTTAAAATTTTTATTGGACGTCACTTGGTATTATTAGTTTTTTTTTCAATACTAATTCAATAATTAAATTTAATAATGAATACATGTTTGTTTTATACGGGGGAAAAGATATTTCCATTAAAGGGGAAAGATTTGCAATATAGCTACTTCCTTCGGGTTGTCTTAAAATTACATTTTTCATGACAGGTTTTTATGACATCTGTCATAAAACAGATGATTTTGTGTTTTAGGTTATTTGTTAGAACAGCTATTTTTACCCATAGGTTATGATATTATGGTTACATTAATTGTAATTATTTCATAAAAAAAAGTAATAAAATTTTTCTTAGTTGATTTGAGTTAGAATTGAATTTAATTTTTTGTTTATATTACCCGTTTCATATTTAAGACCAGATAAGGCTATCGTGTATTCGCTAGTATTAGATATATTTCCTAAAGATATAATACTCGAGATTTTACCCTCATTGACTGATATAAAATATAATTGATATTTGAGCTGGTCTGTGAATTAACGTGATTAATAAATAATTGTACACAAACTCACAGGTATAAAACATTATCCTCATACCCATCTCATTGACTTATGCCGTTATCATTACTGAAAATACTACAACACCAACTTAGTATAAATATACTAAGTATACAACTTCAACTTATAGTTTTTAACTTCGAGCAAAGAAATACGTTTAAAAAATATTTCAACACATTTATGTGTCTAAGCAGAGATATGTGTCAACACATGCTTTATAACATCTTTGTTGAAAATAAATTTAATGAGACAAAACCAATTATTTATTTTATGAATATATCTTTCTTAAAACGCTCTGATTTTCTATAGTTTTTCAAATTTGTTAAAACCTTTATTTACGTGTTGCGTATATTTGAAAACTATATATATATATATATATATATATATATATATATATATATATATATATATATATATGTATGTATGTGTGTGTGTGTGTGTGTAAGTTGCGTTTGTGTGTGTGTGTGTGTGTGGTGAATACCATGGCTCATTGGAAACAGTTGAGGTTTGTTGGATCTTACAACGAGTTACTAAACATAACTGATTATCTAAACTATTTTAGTTCTGTTCTTATTTAATTCCTTTTATTAGTTCACACTTTTCTTATATATTATATTAACATGTTTACATTTGCTCACCTCAGTTTTTACATCCACTCAACTTCAAATTTTATTTTTAAACTTTTAGTGGAAGACAAATTTTATTATTACAGTTTTTTTTCAATATTAATTTATTACCTAAACTTAGTCATGAATTAATTTTAGTTTTATACGGGAGAAAAGAAATTTCTTTATAGGGGCAAGATATTATGCAATATAGCTACTTCATCGATTTGCCTCCAAATATGTGTGACGACATGATTTCATAAAGCAGCTGATTTTATGTTTAATTTTGTTTCGTAGAACAGCTATATTAAAGCATAAGTTATGTTACTTTGTTTATATTAATTGTAATGTTTTAATACAACTAACTCAAACAATATGTTTCTTTGTTGACTTCAGTAATAATTGACTTATTTTTTAAATTATTTATTATTTATAGTTTTATATTATCCTTCATATTTATGATCAGAAAAGTTTATCATGTATTCTCCAGTATAAGATAAATTTCCTAAAGTTCCAAATATCCTCCAGACTTTGGCCTCATTGACTGAAATAAAATATTATTGATATCTGAGGTAGTCTGTAAGTTAAAGTGATTAATAAATAACTGTCCACAAACTCACAGCTATAAAACTTTATCCTCATTAGCGGTTCAATGATTATTGAAACTACTATATCAACTTAGTGTAAATAACATATGTAAAAACTGTTTTTGAAATGTTGCTGAATTGACAACTTCTGTTTACATTTTTTAACTTCCAGCATAGAAATGTCTAGCAAAAAGAGCTTATCACATTTATACTCCTATGTCTCAGCAGAGATATGTGTCATGTGTCAACAAATGCTTTATAACATCTTTGTTGAGAATACATAAAATGAAACAGATCAAATTATTTTGTTTTAAAACATTTAGTTTATGTATACTTCTTTCTTAAAAAGTTCTGATCTTTTAATAATTTTTCTTGTACGTTAAAACTTTTATTTACGTGTTGCTTATAGTTTGAAAACTCCTTGCTTTATTAACTTCACATTTCTACGCTTCATTGTACTATAATATTTTCATTATTATACATTATTCGGAATATAACAAAATAAACTTCTTAATTTAACACAAAATATCAATTCTGTAGTAAAACATTTTTATATAAAGTATTTCATTTACCGTCTTACAAGATTCACTCAACTCCCTATGAAACGTCACGCATAATGTTCAATTGATATGGGATCTCGTTTTATCGTATAGTTTCCTCCAGCCTGCATTGGTGTAGTAGTAAAATGACCAAACACGCTCCAAGTTATCCGATATGGAGAACAAGTAGTCTGGAAGAGCATCTCGTTATAGGAGACAAATCCCCGTCGCCCTGAAACCACTTGTACCATTTCCTACTGAGGCAGTTTTTTCTCACAAATCTTTATTCACTAGGGGCGGCAAGTATCCCGTACTAGGAATGTGCAGCATGTATACCGAATTATCTGCGGCGACCCTCCCATTTTGTACGGGAGACACGCCGCAGATAACAGGTCTTTGGCTTCGACTGTGGCAGAGCAAGACCAAAAACATTCTGTACAAAACTTATTGTGACTGCAAAGCTCAAACAATGATCTAGATCCAGTGATATAACGATAGTTGCGAACATAGTTTGAAGTGAAATAACTTTGAAGCCAAAACAAGACTTGCCTCAGTAAAAGATCTAAAAAAGGGTACAAAAATAGAGCAACAGAAAAAAAAAACACTTCTTTTATTCTTTAAAGACTACTGTGCGTCTACAGTGAGCATCGCCACCCTTTCTGTTCACAATTGTCGAAACTAGGGGGTCGGGTATCAGTCTATCCCGGGTTTACCTTACCTATACTATTTGTAATTATTTAATAAAAAGAAACTGAAATAAAATGTTTTAGTTGATCTATGTAGGGATTGACTTAATTTTTTTTTTTAATTATTTGTTTCAATATATTTAGATTTATTTTCGGAACACTGTTAGACCAAAGGTTGTCATAGCAACACATCTCTTCATAGTAAACGTTAGCATTAGCAATATATCCGCCACGTGTAGCGACGTAGTTCACCCCATAAGATCACTGTAAACAGGCGGTTTTGACAGCCCCGGATATTAAACCGATGCCGATGCGTGAACCTTTAGCTAATTAAGGCAAAGGCATTTAATCGATTAATTTAAGTATTTATTTTGGGAAACTGTTGATATTTCCTAATATCCAGCACAATATTTTACGTTTAACTGCAAAACACCGAGGCCTGTCGGTTACATTAAGCAATAACATTAATTATTCAATCCCACGGGAATAGTTCACTGTTTCCGTCTGTCAGCGTTACAGCTGGAATATTTCAGAATGTTCTGGTTGACTCGGGTTGCAGATTCCCCTCTCAGAGTCCGTTTCATGTCTCATTAAAAATTTCAAATAACAAATTAATCCGTGTTACGACTAGAAATATGTAATTTTATTTTGTACAAAATCTTTTTTCTGTGAAACATTTTTGTTAAAATTGGTTTTACGAGCATTCCTGTATAATAATTCAGTAGATAGCTACTTTATGTAAACGTAACAACGTACATTGACAAACTGAATTTTTTTTTCTTACAACAATGTGCAATGATCCAAAATCTCACGGCCCGTATGTTCTCTTGAAATGGAATGTTTCCATTGTACACAGTAAATATAAAAACAATGAAATAATTACATAAATATAATATCTAAAATAACACTTAGAACTTCTGAGAAACCGACTACACAAATTTACTCTTATAATAAGATCTTAAAAATTCTTGAATTATTTTTACTCAATTAAAATCATGACTTTATTAATCAATAATTTAAAATCTTCCAATTTTACAATTTGAGTTTGTGTAATTCATTTAAGCGCACTTCGAATTGTAACGGGTTTTAGCGTGTTAGTACCTAATTTGAGAATAATAAATCAAAGTCACCTACCTCATAGTACTGCAAAGTTTTTTAAACCGCATTTACAGTCTTCGATCCTTACGTGCTCTTAGAGTCGATTCTTAAGAGCGTCGAAAAGCTCTGCAACGTGGAAGCACAAAAAGTCTGAAGTAGTTTCCTTAAACACCACTTAGAAGATCCGGCAAACCGATTCTTCGACGTTACTAACCTAAAGACACAACCCATTCTTGTGCCTTTACAACCAGACATGTCGCCTCTGATTCCAATTTCACCTTTCGTTGACTTCCTTACAATTGACACATACAGTAATCTGTTTCACATCACAGCATCAGGTATTGTAGTGTTCATTCTTTTTAAGTTTCTATCCGGCTTAACACACAGCGACGGGAATGGCTTCATTAATAAAATTACACATTACTTCCTTTCGGACTGTTAACTGAAATATGGTTATATTTTTAGTGTACCTAAATTTTGCCCCTGGTTAGCTTCGTTTTGTTATATCCTAAACAGTCATGTTAGCTTATCTAATCACGTATACTTAACACCAATAGCTATATCTGCTTCTGTAACAGCTTATACAGGGAAATTAAAAAAAAAAAAAATACTATTTCAAGAAATACATTCGCCTAATGTGTACGTGTGTGTTTGTGTAAGTGTTCGTGGGTGTGTTTGTGTGTGTATGTGTGTTCGCGAGCGCAGATGTGTGTGTGTGTGTATGTCTGTGTGTGTATGAGCAAGTGAGTTTTTGTTTATTTGTTATTTGTGTAAGTGCTGGTGTGTCTTTGAGAGAGAGAGAGAGTGTGTGTGTGTTTAAGATTGTATGTGTTTGTGTTTTTTTTGTATGTTATTTTTTGTTTTTGTTTGTTTTGAATGCCAGTTTGGGTTTATGAGTGTGTGTTACTCTGTGTTTGTTGTTGTGAGTGTATTCCTGTGTGTTTCTCTCTTTCTGTCTGTTTGTCTGTCTGTTTCTCTCTCTCTCTCTCTCTCTCTCTCTCTCTCTCTCTCTCTCTGTTTGTTTTGTGTGAGAAGATAAACATCTTTAATTTATTTCATAAAAACTGGTACGCAATAGGTTTATATTTAGCTTTAACATATTTATAATAAAGACATTTTTACTCTATCTGTTTTAGTTTTTTACGGTTTTTTTAATGTCATTAGGTTTAGTGTTTTTCTAATAATGTGATAATTGCAAGAAAAAAGTTAGTCACTATATTACGAGAAAACGTTTGGATTAATATTTTAATTTTATTCGTTTTTCTTACATTCCAAATCACTACTATATTTTTTGATATAGTATTTTATACAGAAAATTCATTTCCAGCAGGGAAATGGGAAAAAAGAGGAGACAATTGTTCCAGAAATCTATCACTAGTAATTCATTATATATTTAATTAAAGTGCATATTTACATGAAAATACGTTTCTTTGATTAATCTGTTTTTATTGTATTGTTTTGTAATTCTTTAATATAGGAGTGATCTGGGTAGAATGGTTTTTTATATTATTTCAAAACGATAGTCACGTTATTTTCTAAATAACCAACATTTTAAATCGCAGATAGAAAACTATCTTTGGTTAGGCGTGATATTCCATAGATAAATATGTTGGTCATATACATTCCTAACAATAGTATATGGCGATAAGTTACTATAGATACTATTTAACAATGTTTATTAGAAAAGTGTATTTAATAATCTGTTATTCATTTATTATTAACTAAGTGCGTATAATCTATATAATTATATTCATTTATTCATTATAAACTATTAGATAGTTTGATATCTGTGCATATTTAGTTGTTATAATTTCAATATAAATATTTAATCGTTCTTTAGAATGAAATAGGCTACCTGTCTATTAACATTGCTAAGGTTATTTTATCTGTTTATATGTTGAGTAACGCTACTGTCCTTCATCTGTTAGTTACTTTCGAGGCATAGTAATTATTAAAATATTTATTAGATCGTTTAAAAAAAATTATGTTTCAATATAACTATAAACAAATATTTCTCGATATTTTTAATTTAACAAATTATTATTTTTCATTAATTTGGACGATGTTTAGTTCTACAACTACTCATTAAGCTTAGTTTCTGAGGCTGTGTTAAAACAAATAAAAGACTTACACAACTCACAAATTAATCATTTAGTTTGTTAAATCATCATAAATAATTAAATGATTAATTTGTGAGTTTTGCGTTCGTCTTACTACAGTTCTTTAAATAACAAAAAAAATCATTTTAAATCTAAAATAACAATGAAAAAAACAATTTTGGTATGGACATACCATCACTAAATGTTAATAACCTTAGGAAACTCTACTGCTTAATCATTTAACTTCAAATGTAACGTAATAAAAAGATTTTACAACATGGAAAGACGATGTAATACATTGATACGACGTGTGAGGGATAGATAGGCAGACCTACTACTGTTGAGTTGAAAGTTTTCATTATGTACTGGGGCTATTGATTTCTAAATTTATGAATGATAATTGTAATTGTCACTGTACGTAGGGGAAAAAATTGAAATTGAAAAAAATATAATAAAGTGGCAAAGTTTTTAACAAACCTGCAGATTGACAACGATAGCTAGGAAGAGGTACGATTAGATGTAAGTAAGGAAATCAGTGTGAAGGAAAAATAATAGGTTATAAAGAAGAGAAAAAATAATTATGTAATAAAGACAAAAATGGAAACTCCATTTAGTACAAGTCAATAAAGACAAAATAGAAAACAACATAGGAGAGCAATTTCAGAGCTACCATTTACGTGATATAAAAGAATGACACCCAAGATAATATAAAACTAAGAGATTTCAACAACTAGGAAGGGGATAAAAAGAGTTGATAGAAAAACTAGCCCTCCCAGAGATCTCCATATATTGTTGAAGTCAAAGGAAATCATAAAAGACCTTCATAGTTGAGTAATTTTGGGAAATTTGTAATCGTGATTATCGTTAGAAAAGATTTGATTCATTTGTAAATTAAATGTAAAAATATAAATTTCAAGTAGCTTCACGTAATGAATATTTTATGTGGTTTAAATTGAAAGAAAATTTAAACTATTATATATTTAAAATTCAATAGGTAAATTGTAATAATAAAATGTACAGCTATGCAAGCATTTTTTCTAGTAGGTCCTATATTTCGTTGAAGTTCCTACATATATTTGTAGTATTTAATAAAATTATTTTCTAGAAAAAAAACCTTTTCAGAAAACGATCTTCCATACATCATTTCTCCCGTTAATTAAAAATATCCATAAATGGTTCACTCTATATATCCCATAACATTTCATAAGTAAAATGATCTCGAAGTGTAGCCACGCCCTTTTTATTCCGACCTCCTGTTATAACCGAAAATTGTGTAGAAGCCTGGGAATGATTAATACCCTTAGTAATGCTTTCCTTTTACTTAGCAGCCACTTTGGGCTTTAATGGGAAGCTGTTAAATAAAATGCTTCACAATGTCTTCCCACTCGCTTCCATAAATAAGCTTTTTGTCTCAACATAATTGGTGAAACCGTTATTATTTTCTCAAAAAATAAAATTTTAATCAATCATATTTAGACATTACAGTTTTATTGTTAGAAAATACGGACGTTCAAAGACATAAAAAAGTAAAACCAGTACTGTTATCAGCATAAAACAGACTTTTAAAATATTTCATACAAAAATAAAACTGAATAATAACAAATTTTCAAAGTAAACGAAACCTACATTTATAATTTTCCACATCAATTTAAATTTCTATTAGGGTGTAAAATTTAGTTCTTTACATAAAAATCTGGTTACATAGTTTTCGGAATGGTGAAACAGGAAAATATTTGGAAAATAATTTATGAAATCGTTTCAATAAAAGAAAAATAATTATGTATTTGGTTCCATATACGTGTACAATTTTATGTAGGAAAATATATTCAAACAATGAAAATGATTGGTACTAGCTGTTTATATTATATAAATATATGCGAATTACAACGAAATAATAGTTTCCGATCTCTAGTTGTAGACAATTAAAAGTATTTTGTTTCCAATTTTATATATTTTTCCCAAAACATTAGTTAATGCAAATTCCAAGCTAGAACTAAAGAATTTATTATAACTAAATAAAATATAAAATTGTATAATAACTATATTTATTATAAGTAATATGGAAAATCGTATCCCAATTGTTACAACCACCAACTTTATGAGACACTTTGAACATGAATATTTTTCAGGAACTGATTGTACAAAGGTTGTTACATTTATGTATGAGTAGCTGACACGGCAAACGTCGAACCGCCTAAACGTCAAGGAATGGCGTGTTAATTTTAGCTGAACTGAATTTAGTATTTTATTGACATAATAATAGCTGAACTGATAGTAGTAGATCGAGAAAAGTATAACATTACAAGTTCTTGATGAAATGCAATTTATTGAAGTGTACTCGAACATAAAATATTTTGTGTATATTGTACAAAATGTCGGACCTATCGCTCGTTTCTTTTTGGCACATAATTTACGGAAATGGATTTTAATTGTGTTGAAAAATAATTTTAGATTGTTGCGTGTTGCATAGCAACCACAATCTGTAATGAATTGAATGAAATATCTTAAGATAAGATTAGACAGAAAGTCATATTTTATAAGTTTCAAAATCAATGTTTGATTACTCAGACTTTTATTGGTGTATAGTTTGTTCCATTTAACAAACTATGAAGTCCCTTATTTTAAATTCAAATAGTGACAATGTCGGGAAACAATGAAATTTGTCCTAGGCACAAAGAAATGGGCTGATAAAATATCTTCTGACCAGAGATAGGATTATTAAGTGAAACTGTTAATGGTTTTGTGTTGTTATATATCTTTGCTTCCTTGTAATAGGGATCGCTTTGCATCTAACCTCTAATAGAACTGTTGTTCTCCTCCGCTGTGCTTATGTTTTATATAAGCAATTTCATCCGCGCTACCGATGATTACAACGCCTTCTGTAATTCATTTCCGCCTCCGCTTCACGCGATGCAGTATATAAATCATCTGTGTCTGAAACTCTTCCATTTTCCCTATATGTTTACATTTTGGATTTCTGCAAGATTAATGGTAGTCTTCCTGACTCGTGTAATTACAGCTGGAATATTCTACACAAATCCGAACCTTATACAGGTTTAAGCAATTCTGTTGACACCGATACTTTTCTGTAGTTAATTTGTTTGTAACCAGCTAACAGTAACAATAGTTTCAACATTGAAAACATTTTGTGTTTTGTTGTAAAATGTAAACATGAAAAATAGGTTTAAACATTAAATTAATATTATCTAAATACAGTATTCTTGCTCTTTTGTTGGTGAAAATATAATAAATAAATAAAGTAGATATAATATTAAATGTAACATTTAATATAAACAAAAAAAGTTTTAAAGTCAAGTCCTAACTTTGCAAATGGAAAACAAAATATTTTATTTACTTTTCGATGAATAGTTACAAAAATCATTTTATTATAAAACAGTAACGATTCCAATGCATCAATACAGCTGTTCTACCACATAATCTATAACATAAAATTACCTGTTTTTCCGAAATCAATGTTTTCAGTTTTTTATGGCAATAAATGTAAATTTAATATTAATTTGAAAAAAATGCATTTAATCCTTTAATCATTTAATAAGTTTGAACAAGATATATAAATATAAATATATATGTATATGTATATATATATATATATATATATATATATATATATATATATATATATATATATATATGTATAAATACAAATAAATAAATAATTATACTAGTTTAGGTAAATGTAGTGAAAGTGATAAGTGAATGCAAGAAAACAGTGTTGCAAAGTTAAAAATATGGATATTGACCCACAAGGTAAACACGTAACCAAACCGTTAAACAAATTTGAAAAACTCAGAAAACAAATCATAAATATTAACCGCAACACATACTTTAATAAACAATGCTTAGAAAACAAAATAAAATGAAATATGTCAAAATAATAATACAAAACCAAAACCGGTCCTACTCAAAAAACTGCTAAATAAGCAGAAAATTTATGTATAAAAACAAATTTAAATTTCTACACAAAAAGAATAACAAATTAACTCATACACTCTTAAAACCCACATAGAATTATCTAACGTACTTGAAACAAACCAATGACATTATAAATATATCAAAACTCAAGACAAATGCAATAAATGTATGTCAATTAAAAAACAATAAAAGAATCTAAACTTAACAAACTCATAGAAAAACAAAATAACATAGACAATAACACAACGATCCATCAATTCTACCCCAGTTTTATAAACCTTACAAAAACGAATTTCACCAAAGGAGAAGTAAAGATACTCGAAAGTAGCACAAAAACTAACATCTAACCATAATTACAAAGCACAATAGAATTAAAATTGTTTCACAGGTGAATGTAATAGTAGAAAACGAGAAGTATGTTTTAAATAAATTCCTACTTAAAAAAAAGACAAAATATTTGAGTTACTTTGTAGTAGATAATTACAATTAACATAAATAAAGTAACATAATCTATACCTTAAAACAGCTATTCTTCCCCATCATGCAAAATGTCATTTTAAGACAAATAGAAGGAAGTAGCTATATTGCATCCTTCCCCTTTAGTGGAAATTTCTTTTCTCCCGTATAAAACAAACATGTATTAATTATTAAATTTAATTATTGTATTCATATTGAAAAAAACCAATAATACCAAGTGTCATCCAATAAAAATTTAAAAAAATGCTTTTGAGGTTGAGTTGATGTAAAGAATGAAAATTTGGACATGGAAATATTATTTATAAGAAGAGTGTGAACTAATAAAAGGAATTGAATAAGTTTAGAATTAAAATATTTTATGTACTAAAACAGATATTTTTAATAACTCGTAATATAAAACAGAACTTACCTGTTTTATATAACTTATATAAAGCAAAGTTTTATAACCATTGCTAGTCCGACACTTGGTTATAATAAAATACTGGACGGCTACGAACATTGCCTCATATGTCTCTCGTCATAGATATCCCATTTGACTTACTTAACTTGGTTATTTTTATATATATATAGGACAGCTATGAGACTTTACATGTCTCTCATCCAGGAGCTCATAGATATCCCATTTGACTTGTCTATTCGTGAACAGTTAATTTTTAATATGGATAGGAATAGTTATCTCGTTAGGTGCTGCGCTCTGACGAAGCTATTGAAGCTAGTTCTCGATATGGTAGATAACCCTGAATACTAAATTTTTTTTACAAAAATATGTATCAATGAAACAAAAATAAGCAGAAAATTGTATCCTTCTTTTTGCTTAATATTACTGCATAAAATGGTAAAATGTTCGCATCAATATGTACATAGGAGTTATTAATGGCCAAAAGCACTTCCCGGATAAATCGTCTGCCTGCGGAGCCTCTGCGCCGTAGGCTTATTACAACGGATCAGTAAATAAAGTTCCCTCTCCTCCCCCTCGATCGCTCCTTATCTGACTCTGCTGAATGTTCCAGTGACCTTCATTAATGTGAAGTAATCATCCTTCGTTAGACGAAATACTCTATTAAATATTTTACTCATTTCAAGGTTTAGTTATATTTCACACGTTCTCTAACAGACAGTATATTTTCACGTTTTTAAAAAATGTAGTTATTTCTATTGTTTAGCACTTTTCTTGCGTAAAATAAAGGTTTCTTTACAATTATTCAAGTTGGACTCCATTTATTTTGTATTTTATTTTTACAATGATTAGTATTTTATAATTATTGCCAGTATATAGATGCAAAATACGAAAAATGGTAATATATTTAGGACTTAATATGTTATTGGTGTTTCCTAACCTAGCCTATATACTAAAAAGTTGATATTGCATTTATTTCAAGATAACTATATTTTTGTTTATAATGATTTAGGTATTACGCACCCGCCAGGATTTTTGGCATAATATATATATAAATAAATACTGACAGGAGAAATAAATCCAATGAGCATCAAAAACAAAAAGACTCGAGTAAAACTTTGGAGTATTACACCAAATAAAAATAATTTTCTTTTATAATAAGTAATGTAGAAAAAAATTAATCAATTCCTACTGAGGACGATCAAGAAAATTGTTTTTTGAAATTATTTGTATTTTATAATTACAATGAATTTAATTATATATAAGCCTACACCTACGACAGAATCACAATATTAGGTGGCTAAAAACAAATCAAATGTCCTTGAAATTTTCGATGTCCCTCTCTATACAGTATATGGTTATTGACTATTAATTTTTTCTGTTACTTTTTAAACGTTTTTTTACGTTTTTAATTTATGAAGCGGATGGTGGTCTGTAACTTCTCATTCTATGCCCCTCTTGTAATGCTTCACTATTTAAATGATTCTTTCTTTATATATTCCAATACATATCTAAGTATATGGATTTCTAGGTAAAGGAAAGTTAGGTCAGTACCAAAGTGCTGGATTTCAAGCACGTAGTTTCTCAGTTTGAATCCGTTCGTGATATCAAGGTTTTTAAATTTAATTATTGAATAAATATTTGAATAAAATACTATATTAACATCAATTGTCATCCTCTATATGTTTAAAAAAATCCATTTGAACTTGATAGGATGAATGAAAACGTACGATGGTATTTTATTAACGATTGAAAGTTCGAACTAATTTTAAAAATTTGAATTAATAGAAGAAGCAAATTTTTCATAACCAGTTCTATTGAAACTTGTTACTTCTCATATCACAGTAAAATGGAACAGGTAACTAAGTTTATGCTAAATTGTATACTTTCAAATGGCCGATGTCAGAATGTATACCTACAAAATATTATTGCCAGTTGTATAGAATGTGAGATTCTATATGAGACCCTATGATCGAATCTCTCTAAACACGAGTAATGCGTATAATCAATAGACTCTTGTACTTCATAATTCCTCTGCCAGAGGGCGTAATGTACTAGATTCCTGAACAAGCGTTCGTCGTGTCTAGAATATATTACCCTTAAAAACTGCTGTCTTGGTTCCGCGGATGTAGGAATCGTACTGCAAATTGGACATGCCACTCCAATTCTACGCAAGTTACATTTTCATTTCGTTATCGTCTCGGATTCATGTTTAATAAAGTAGCCTACATTAGTAAATGATTATAATTAGAAATCTCGTGATTTAACATAATCATGATATCGAATTCAAGTAATACAGACAAATATTTGAGTAATTCAGTAACTATATAAATAATATTTAAAATATTTGTATTATTGCTATAGAGGGCGATACCTTACGACGCGCTCAGTTATATTATTAAAAAAAAAGTCTCTTCTTTCCCACCTCCTGATTTAAATACCGTACGTTTGTTTAATTCTTTGTCATCTCTGCAACTCATGGATCATAAAACACGAATGCTTTACTTAAAGAAGAAAACGGTTACAAAAAAGGATTCAATCAGATTTTACTTCTGTAAAAAAAACGCGCAGACTTGTGTGGAACGAATTTTGCTTACGTACGAAATACCATTAAGCAAAACATTCTCCTGGCCGATTGCATTCCTAAAGAAATAGTAGTGTGATATGCCATATATAGTCCTCTGTTGTTTTCCCCTTGAATTACTTCAGTTTAGTACAGTATATATATTGTTAAAATCCTCACAAATACCACAAAACAAATCAAACGTAACTAGTGATACAAGCTAGTTAAGGTTAAGCCAATATCTATAGTTCAATGAGCATTATCATCAGAGGGCTAGCCTAGTTTGTACATTGTTGTACTCTGGATTGTATTTTTTAATAGCACCCTCTGAGGTTTTCCCCTTGAATTACTTCAGTTTAGTACAGTAAATATATTGTTAAAAACCTCACAAATACCACAAAACAAATCAAACTTAACTAGTGTTGCAAGTTAGTTAAGGTTAAGCCAATATCTATAGTTCAATGAGCATTATCATCAGAGGGCTAGCCTAGTTTGTACATTGTTGTACTCTGGATTGTATTTTTTAATAGCACCCTCTGAGGTTTTCCCCTTGAATTACTTCAGTTTAGTACAGTAAATATATTGTTAAAAACCTCACAAATACCACAAAACAAATCAAACTTAACTAGTGTTGCAAGTTAGTTAAGGTTAAGCCAATATCTATAGTTCAATGAGCATTATCATCAGAGGGCTAGCCTAGTTTGTACATTGTTGTACTCTGGATTGTATTTTTTAATAGCACCCTCTGAGGTTTTCCCCTTGAATTACTTCAGTTTAGTACAGTAAATATATTGTTAAAATCCTCACAAACACCACAAAACAAATCAAACTTAACTAGTGTTGCAAGTTAGTTAAGGTTAAGCCAATATCTATAGTTCAATGAGCATTATCATCAGAGGGCTAGCCTAGTTTGTACATTGTTGTACTCTGGATTGTATTTTTTAATAGCACCCTCTGAGGTTTTCCCCTTGAATTACTTCAGTTTAGTACAGTAAATATATTGTTAAAATCCTCACAAACACCACAAAACAAATCAAACGTAACTAGTGATACAAGCTAGTTAAGGTTAAGCCAATATCTATAGTTCAATGAGCATTATCATCAGAGGGCTAGCCTAGTTTGTACATTGTTGTACTCTGGATTGTATTTTTTAATAGCACCCTCTGAGGTTTTCCCCTTGAATTACTTCAGTTTAGTACAGTAAATATATTGTTAAAAACCTCACAAATACCACAAAACAAATCAAACTTAACTAGTGTTGCAAGTTAGTTAAGGTTAAGCCAATATCTATAGTTCAATGAGCATTATCATCAGAGGGCTAGCCTAGTTTGTACATTGTTGTACTCTGGATTGTATTTTTTAATAGCACCCTCTGAGGTTTTCCCCTTGAATTACTTCAGTTTAGTACAGTAAATATATTGTTAAAATCCTCACAAACACCACAAAACAAATCAAACTTAACTAGTGTTGCAAGTTAGTTAAGGTTAAGCCAATATCTATAGTTCAATGAGCATTATCATCAGAGGGCTAGCCTAGTTTGTACATTGTTGTACTCTGGATTGTATTTTTCAATAGCACCCTCTGATGTTTTCCCCTTGAATTACTTCAGTTTAGTACAGTAAATATATTGTTAAAAACCTCACAAATACCACAAAACAAATCAAACTTAACTAGTGTTGCAAGCTAGTTAAGGTTAAGCCAATATACACAATATCAAGAGCACAGTGGTACAATATATTACAATAAAAATATTGAAAAGAACCCCAATACCACAAAAATAATCAAAAATAACAAATAAGACAAGTTACTTAAGATTACTTGTCTTACAAATCTTAAGTAACTTGTCTTATTTGTTATTTTTGATTATTTTTGTGGTATTGGGGTTCTTTTCAATATTTTTATTGTTAAGCCAATATCTATAGTTCAATGAGCATTATCATCAGAGGGCTAGCCTAGTTTGTACATTGTTGTACTCTGGATTGTATTTTTTAATAGCACCCTCTGATGTTTTCCCCTTGAATTACTTCAGTTTAGTACAGTAAATATATTGTTAAAAACCTCACAAACACCACAAAACAAATCAAACTTAACTAGTGTTGCAAGCTAGTTAAGGTTAAGCCAATATCTATAGTTCAATGAGCATTATCATCAGAGGCCTAGCCTAGTTTGTACATTGTTGTACTCTGGATTGTATTTTTAATAGCACCCTCTGATGTTTTCCCCTTGAATTACTTCAGTTTAGTACAGTAAATATATTGTTAAAATCCTCACAAACACCACAAAACAAATCAAACATAACTAGTGTTGCAAGTTAGTTAAGGTTAAGCCAATATCTATAGTTCAATGAACATTATCATCAGAGGCCTAGCCTAGTTTGTACATTGTTGTACTCTGGATTGTATTTTTAATAGCACCCTCTGATGTTTTCCCCTTGAATTACTTCAGTTTAGTACAGTAAATATATTGTTAAAATCCTCACAAACACCACAAAACAAATCATAACATAACTAGTGTTGCAAGTTAGTTAAGGTTAAGCCAATATTTATAGTTCAATTACCATCATCATCATCAGAGGGCTAGTCTAGTTTGTATATTGTTGTACCGTAATCTAGGGCCCTCAGATTGATGATGTCATGGTCATCGAAATGTACAATCAGGTTTAATCTTTGGTAACTTGTTTTACAAGTTATTTTTTACTATGTTGGTAGTATTGGAGTTTTTTTACAATATGTATATTGTAAAATATTTTACCACTGTGCTTTTGATATTGTACCCTTCTCTTTATGTTATATTTCAATCATAATGACCTGAAGTAAATCGTAATCACCAACCAGAAACTACAGTTTCGACCGCTTTTCTAGAACTATTCTGAACCAGTAGAACCTTTTGAACGGCCCGGTTTTCCCCTCAGTACCGCGTCTGATTAGTTCAGTCCTGGTAGTGCAATCAGACTTTAACCCACTCTTTTTTGGCCTTTCTAGGACGGGGCTATCGATGTTACTTCGTTCTGAAGGGGAATACAACTATTCCGTTACCCCTTGATAGTTATTTGAAACAGGTGAAAATAATGCAAAAACAACGTAAAATTTAATTCTTAACATCTCGATGTTAACGACAAACGGCGTTAATTTTCTACTATTATCATACTCTGTTCGTGAATGATTTCATGGCGGCGAGAATTCAAGTTGCGTCACCTTTAAAATATTACTAAATTATTGAAAAAGACTAAACAAGTAATTTTAAAAACGATAAAAAATTATTTCTCAAAACCGCACGAGATATAATATTTTTCATGACGAAGCGACTTTTAGAGACAACAAATATTGCAAAACAAATTAATTACTGGTTGTAGCGAACGAATTTGTAGTATTGTAAAAATTAAACTAAACAATGTTTCTTTCAAATTACGGTTCTTAGGTAACGGAATTCAATAAAGTATAAAAACGTGTATACTTCATATTTGAATATTGCTGCCGACAAATTGTTCTATTTACAATAATTCTCCTAATTTTTTGTGCATCATGTTTTTCAATCCAACAATCGTTTTATGATTTAAATTTATTCACTAAATAAAGATCACATGTGCAGATTGCTTAGTAAACTAAATATTTACACAAATCATTTTATTTATTAGATTTATTACTATTATTACAAATATGTGTATGATAATATCTCTTTAAAAATAAAACTTATAAAGTATAATATAAGGTTTACTGTAATGCTCAACAATGTTCAATTTATTTTAGATCATATATAACCATCTACTAATGATAACTGAAAATATGATTACAGCCACTGCGTCATACAATAGTTATAATTATTAAAATTCATAATTTATTTCAAATCATATAATTTTTCACCTTATAACCTAATACTTATCCTTTTAAAAGCCAAAGCGAATAAGAGTAATTCTGTATGTATTACAATAAAATAGTACGTTAACACCATAAAATAAAATCCATATTTATTATAATTTAGTAAGACTCATTTATAAATTAATATATTTATTCACCTATAAATTAAAGAAATTATCAATTTAATAGCATTTTAATTAAGTAATTAAGAACAGTATATAAAGTTATATAGCTTATTCCTTAAAACAGCTGGTAGGCAAACTAACCTTAAAAAATATAAAAATTGTACGAAGTCATGTTTTCAGTTAATTTAGGCATTTAAGCTGATCGTCACAGCATGATAACCACCATCTGTTGGTTATTAGTTACATCTATACTCAATTCTTTTTTTCAATATAAGAGACTGAGTGCTCGGTCAAAAAAACTAAGCAATTGCATTTTTAATGTTATTTTTATCAACTTAGGCGCCCCCAATCAGGCTAGAAATATGTCAGATTCTTCCAAAGAGTGTATTCAATAACTCCCTAAAGTGTAATAGTGATAAGATGAACTCTTAGAAAGTGATAAGAGACATTCAGACAAATATTCACTTTTACCTATATAGATATTTTCATAAAATATTTTAGTGATATTGCTAAATGAACAACATCGAGTTTAGGAAAATTCAAATCTTCATAGTAAACTAAATCTACAATTATAATTTTTCACATTAACTAAAATATCTAATGAGTTTTAAAACTTAGTTCTTTACATAAAAAATCTAGGAAATTAAGGGAAATTAATTTGTGAAATCGTTTAAGTAAACGCAAAATTATTATGTATTCGGTTCCATATATGTGTACAATTTTATGTAGGAAATTATATCTAAAAAATGAAAACGATTGGTACTGGCTGTTTATATTATATAAACAATAGCGAAATACAACGACATAATAGTTTCCAATCTCTAGTTGTAGAAAAATAAAACAATTGTTTTTTTCCCCAAACTTTAGTTAAATGAAAATTTCAAAATAAAATAAAGAATTTATTATAAATACATAAAATAGAAAATTGTAAATTATCAATTTGTATTATAAGAATTATGAAAAAACCTTTCCCAGTTGTTACATCCACCTACTCAATGAGCATCTTTGAACATAAATATTTTTCAGGAACTTATTGTACGAAAGGTGTTAATTTATGTATTGGTAGCTGATCCGGCGAACTTCAAACCGCCTAAACGTCAAGGAATAGCATGTTAACATTAGCTGAACTCAATTTAGTATTTTATTAACATAATAATAGCTGAAGTTATGGTACTCGATCGAGAAAAGTGTGAGAGTACAATTTCTTGATTGAATGCTATTTATTGAAGTGCACTCGGACATAAAATATGCTTTGTATATTGTACAAAAAAAAAATCTGACTTATCTCTCGTTTTCTAGGAAGCATAATTTTACGGAAATTGCTTTGAAATGAGTTGGAAAATAATTTTAGATTGTTGAGTGTTGCATAGCAACCAATGTTTGGAATGAATTCATTGACTTGTTTTAGGATCAAATAAGATAAGATAGAAAGTAATATTATATACTATTTTTGCATCTAAAAACTACATGTTCGAAAAACTTGTTATATCACCAGAATCCTTACCTTGAATGTAATTATCAATTTCTCAAAGTTTCATGGCGATCGGATCATTGGCTTAGTAACGCATAAGGCTCATTCATACAAACAAATATTCATATATATATATATATATATATATATATATATATATATATATATATATATATATATACACTGGTGTAAAGGTAGATCCATTTAAAAAACTATGAAGCACCTTATGTTTATTCAAATAGTGACAATGTCCGGAAACAACGAAATATAGCCTGGGCACAGAAAATGGGCTGATAAAATATCTTTTGACCAGAGATGGGATTATTAAGTGAACCTGTTAATGGTTTTGTGTTGCTAAATATTTATACACCCTTGTAATAGTGCACGCTTTGCACCTAACTTCTACTAGAACAGTTGTTCTCCTCCGCTCTGTGCTTATGTTTTATATAAGCAATTTCATCTACGCTACCGATGATTATCTTGCCTTCTGTAATTCATTTCCGCCTCCGCTTCACGCGATGCAGTACATAAATCATCTGTGTCTGAAACTCTTCCATTTTCCCTTTATGTTTAAATTTTGGATTTCTCAAAGATTAATGGTAGTCTTCCTGACTCGTGTATTTACAGCTGGAATATTCTACATAAATGCGAAACTTATACACTTTTAAGCAATTCTGTTGGCTCCGATAATTATCTGGATTTAATGTGATTGGGACAAGCTAACAGTAACAATAATTTCAACATTGAAAACATTTCATTTTTGTTTGTAAAATTTAAACATTGAAAATAAGTTAAAACAATAAATTAATATTGTCTAAACACAGTATTCTTGCCTGTTTGTTTGTGAAAATAGATATAATTTGAAAAGTAACATTAAATATAAACAAACAAAAAAAACAAAAAGTCAAGAATATTTTATATTAGGTACTTTAAATGAATAATTACAAAATGATTTAGTTATAAAACAGTAACATTTCCAATGCTTCAGTACAACTCTTCTACCATATAATCTATAACATAAAATTACCTGTTTTTACGAAATCATACGTTTTCAGTTTTTTTTAGGGAAAGTACGACGAAATAGCTATATTGTAAAGTTTACCCTTATTGTGAAACGTTTGCTCCCAAATGACACTAAAATAATTTCTTTTACTTTAAATATTTAATAATTATTTCAAAAGAATGCATTTAAACTATAAATAAAAATGATTATACTGACGATTGATGCATATAAGGTGAGGATGAGCTATATAGTGTGAGTATATCTACTACGGTAATATATATGCATAGTGCGAGTATGTAGCTTTACTTCATATTTGTAACTTTGCGTTATAATTTGATTGTGATCTCAGTTCGCTTGTTATATCTTGAAGGAACTACTGCAATAGCCTCCTTTGGGTAACACGATATTAATTATTTCCCAGAGCCTTCTGAAGTCTGAGTTTGCAAGTTTCTGTCAGGACAGGCGAGACGTAGAAGACTAAAATAGCAGGTCTCAGCTTGCGCGGTTAATTATCGTAACCTGTAACAGCCCATACTTAGGGCCGAATGGTTAGACCGTGTAACCACTAACCACCTATCAAAATTAATTTTCTTTCATGCCTACAATCTTCTAATTCATCTCATTATGTTGCTACTTTATGCTGGTAGGCCTATAAATAATAAATAAAAATTATAAAATAATTATTATCGTATAAAACATATTTATTAATTTTGTTTTCAGTTCCTTCTATTAGTTCACATTCTCCCTATATATATCTAGTGCAAATGTTCAGTCGGTTATAAATTACCTTTAACTCATCCACTCAATGATAAATACATTTTTTAATACTTGTAGCGGATGATAAATGAGGTTAGTACAGTTTTCGCATTGTACAATACTAATTTATTGATTAAATTGTAAACGAATTAAATTTTTGTTACATATGGTCGAAAAATGTTTAACAAAAATAGTAGGTAAGTATTACAGTTATTTCGTCTCCTTTGACTTAAAATAAGGGATTTATGACTTCATAAAACAGCTGGTTGTATGTTTTAAGTTGTGTGGAAGAACAGCTGTTTTAACGCATAGATTATGTTTTTTTAAATTATAATCATTGTAATTATCTAATACAAAGTAAGTAAAACATTTTTTCTTTGTTTTGATATTAGTAGGAATTTATTTAACAAATTATTCGTTTACATTTCTCGTTTGAAAAGCAACAATTTTTTTCTCGTACATGATTTACCATTTTTTTGACTACGTAAGAAATGTCCGGATGTATTATAGAAAACAGTTTTTGAAAATAAAATTTAAAGCACCTGACAGAATAAGGTCGTTTCACAAAACGACGTTGACGAATGTTGTAAGTGTAATACTGTAGCAATAGAACTGTAAAAAAATATTTTAAAATTTGGATTTCAGTGAAACAAATTGATATCTGGTAATCCAGCAGGGCCTCGTTATTACGTACCTCTTCTCTCAGACCCTGTGCTTGACCTTGAAACAAAATTACATTTTAAATGTATCTCAAGGAAAATAATTTTGCTAAGCTTTATTGCTTGGCAATGATTCGTAAACATCTACAATGAATTTATTTTATGAGCTTTAGTGGTGAGAGTCTTTTTTCATAAAACAATATTTTCTCTTGGTTAATTTAAACTTTAGGAAAAATAAATAATTATGTTCAAAATATTTCCTTTAGTAAAATAACAAAATTAAAGATATACTTTTATTACTAAAGAATAGTCATTAGAAAGGCCTAACATTTTGAATAAAATACTGTAAAATGTTCCATCAATTTACAGTTTAAACTGTAACATTTTAAAGTTGACTATATTTATTAATTATCATTATGAAGTAATAAATCAACAAAAACAACCCTTGCTACAAATATTTAAGCACGCTTGAGGTATATTTTCATATTACTGTTACTATCACCAGAAGGTTAAAAATATACTGTAGAGTACACTGTACAAAATAGTATACTGTATGAATATACTGTTCCCAGTGCTCATTGAAAACAGTAATGTTCTGTTGTATCTTACAATGAGCTATAAATATAACTGGTTTAGTGCGTAAAATAATTAAGTTCTGTTCCTATTCAGGTCCTTCTATTAGCTCAAACTCTTTTTATACATAATATTATCATATTCAAATTTTCAACCGTTAATCAAATACTATATTTTCCATCTACTTAAGGTTTAAAACATGTTTTAAATGTAGTGCATGACACCTGATGTTAATACAGTTTTTAATAAAATAAGGGATAACGTATGATTTCATAAAAGAGCTGATTTTTTTTTATACGTGAAGTAGTAAAACAGCTGTTTTAACGCATAAGTTATAATACTTCATTTATAATTATTAAATAAAAAGTAACAAAAAAATGATTCTTTGTTGACCAAAGTAGAGAATGATATTAAATTTTTTTAATGTTTGTTTCAATATGTTTTACTTTCCGAAACACTGTAAGAGAAAATGTTGCCGTAAAACACATGTCTTCATAATGAGCAATAGCATTAGCAATATCTCCGCCACGTGTAGCGACGTTGACCACGCCCCACGATCACTATATACATGCGGTTTGAACTTTTAGGATATTAACCGATGTCAATGGGTGAACTGTTTGCCAATTTAGGCCTTTATTAATCGATTAATTTCATTTACTGATTAGTACATTTATTGGAATAATTTCAGTACTTAATTTTTCAACTGTATAGATGAAACTGGTGAAAATATTGATGTTTGCTAATAACTAGAACAGCAAAATATTCTTTTTCTTTTGATTGCAAAACACCGAGGCCTGTCGTTTACATTCCGCACTAACATCAATTATCAATCCAATGGTAATAGTTCGCTGTTCCCGTCAGTCAGCCTTACAGCTGAAATATTTCAGAATGTTCTGGATCTCTAGACACATGATCTCTAGATTTCCCTATCAGTGCCCGTTTCATGTCTCATTGAGGATATCAATTAACAAATTAATTCGTGTTGCGACTAGAAATATATAACTTTAATACTGTACAAAATCTATTTTTATGAAACAGTCTTATTAAAATTGGTTTTAAGTGCTTTCCTGTATAATAATTCAGTAGATAGCTACTTTATGTAAACTTAACAACGTGCATTAACAAACTGAATTTTTTTCCTTACAAATTCTGTTCAATATTTTAGAATCTAAGGTCATCCCACAGCCCGTGTGTTCTCTTGAAATTTAATTTTCTCATTGTACACAATAAATATAAAAACAATGTAATAAATACATAAACATAAATAAAACTAACACTGTAAGACCAAAGGTTGTCATAGCAACACATCTCTTCATAGTAAACGATAGCGTTAGCAATATATCCGCCAAGTGTAGCGACGTAGTTCACCCCATAAGATCACTGTAAACAGGCGGTTTTGACAGCCCCGGATATTTAACCGATGCCGATGCGTGAACTTTTAGCTAATTTAAGCCATGACATTTAATCGATTAATTCAAATATTTGTTTTGTTAAGTGTATTGATGAGATAAGGGAAACTATTGATATTTCCTAATAACTGAACCAGCAATATATGCTTTTTCGTTTAACTGCAAAAGACTGAGGTCTGTCGGTTACATCCAGCACTAACATTAATTAATCAATCCCACGGGAGTAGGTCGATGTTCCCGTCAGTCAGCCTTACAGCTGGCATATTTCAGATTGTTCTGGTTGACACGAGATCCAGATTCCCCTCTCAGTGTTCGTTTCATGTCTCATTAAAGATTTCAATTAAAAAATTAATACGTGTTACGACTATAAATATATAATTTTATTTTGTACTAAACCTTTTTTTTGTAAAACATTTATGTTAAAATTGGTTTTTAAGTGCTCTCTTGTGAAATAATTCAGTAGATAGCTACTTTATGTAAACGTAACAACGAATATTGACAAACTTAATTTTTTTCCTTACAACAATGTGCAAGGATCCAAAATCACACGGCCCTTGTGTTCTCTTGAAATTGAATGTTTCCACTGTACACAATAAATATAAAAACAATGAAATAAGTACATAAACATAATATATAAAATAACTCTTAGAATTTCTGGGAAACTGACTACACAAATTTCCTCTTATAAGAGGATCTTTAAAATTTTAAATTTAAAATTTAATTTTTTATTTAAACTCAATTTAAATCATGGCAATTTTTATTAAATAATTTTAAAACCTTCAATATTACAATTTGATTCTATATACTTACTTCAGCGTTCTCCTAATTTATTAGTACCTAATTTTAGATTAATAAATCGAAGTTACCTACTTCATTGTACTGCAACAATTTTTAAACCTCATTTAGATTTTTCTATCCTTACGTGCTCTTCCTTAAAATTGGCACATACAGCAATCTGTTTCATATCCCAGCATGAGGTGTTGAATTGTTCATTCTTCTTATGTTTTTATCTGGCTTAACACACTGCGACTAGAATGGTTTCATTATTGAAATTACACATTACTTTCTCTCGGACTGCTCTTACCTGACTAATATGCCTTATTTTTAGTGTACCTAAGAATGAATTGCCCCTGGTTATAACCTATTCATTTATGTGCCTAACATTTAGCTTAATTTGCGTCAACAAGTTATACAAAGAGAAACAGCTATACAGGGAATTGACAAAATATAACATTTCAAGAATATATTCACTTAGTGTGTATGTGTGAGCGCGCGCATGTCTGCGTGCGTATTTGTGCGCGCGCGCGGGTTATTGTGTTTATGTGTATGTTTGTGTGTGTGTGTGTGTGTGTGTGTGTGTGCGTGTGTGTGTCTGTCTTTGATAGATAGATAGTGTGTGTGTGTGTGTCTGTGTGTGTGTGTTTAAGATTGTATGTAATTGTGTGTTTTTGTATGTTATTTTTGTGTGTGTTGTGAATTCTAGATTATGTTTGTGAGTGTGTGTTACTCTGTGTTTGTTGTTGTGAGATTATTTGTATGTGTTTCTCTCATTCTGTCTCTCTCTCTCTCTCTCTCTTTCTCTTTCTCTCTCTCTGTTTGTTTCGTGTGAGAAGATACAAACAATATAGATTTTAATAGGTTTCTAAAATTCATCAATAAGTTTTTTGAATCAAAACTTCTATGCAATAGGTTATAGGCCTATTTAGATGTAAAATATTTATAATAAAGCTTTTTACTATATCTGGTTTAGTTGTCTACTTTATTTTTTAGATATGACATTAGGTTTAGTGTTTTTCTAATAATGTGATGGCTGCAAGAAAAAATGTAAGCACTATCTTAGGAGAAAACATTTGAAATAATATTATAATTTAAATTTTTTTTGTTTTTGTCTCGGTACTACATTTATTATTAATGAAAATATTGCAGAAATCCAGAATAATATCAAGCAGGGAAATGGGAAAAAGAGGAGAAAATAGTGCCAGAAATCTACCACGAGTAATTCAATTTAGTTTTAATTAAAGTGTATATTTACTTGAAAATACGATGTTTTTTTTGACTAAGCTGTTTTTATAGTATTGTTTTGCAAACCTATAATTCTTTAACGTAGGAGTAATCTGGGTAGAATGATCGATTATATTATTTCAAAAGGATATTTTCGTTCTTTTCTAAATAACTAACATTTTAAATCGCAAATGAAACACTAACTTTGGTTAGTTGTGATAATCCATTGAAATCATATACATTTTATAACAGTATATTTCGATGCTATTATCTCTAATATTGAGTAAGGTTTATTAGAAAAGTGTATTTAAGAATATGTTGTTTATTTATTATTATCTATTTGCGTATAATTTATATAATTAAATTTAATTATTTATTCTAAACTAATAGATAGTTTAATATCCGTGCATATTTACTTGTTTCAATTTGATTATAAATATCCAATCTGTCTGAAATAGGCTACATGACTATTCATTTTGCCAAGGATTTGTTTGTTTGTTTGTATGTTTAGTAACCAACCCTAATGCCCTTCATCTGTTAGTTACTATCTGGGTATAGTATTAAATAAAATAATAATTACGTCGTTTTTAAAATTTATCTTTCAATATAACAATAAAAATAATAATTTTCGATTTTTTTCAACTTAAAAGAAAAATTCAATAATTCAATAATTTGAATGATGTTTAGTTATACAATTATTCTTTGAGCTTACCTTGTGAGGTTGTGTTAAAACAAATAAAAGACGTACATGAAACCCACAAATTAATCATTTATGTTTTTTTTAAAATTATCATCAGTTAATAAGTGATTAATTTGTGAGTTTTGTGTACGTCTTTTATTTGTTTTACATTTAGTTCTGTAAGTAACAAAAACAAATTCATTCTAAATCTAAAATAACACTAAAAAACAATTTTGTTATGGATTATATCGCCACAAAATGTTATTAAATTTAGTTAACTCTACTATTTATTCATTTAACCTCAAATGTAACGTAATAAAAAGGTTTGAGAATATACGGTTTGGGAATTACGATATAATATATTGAGAGGACGTGAGAGGGAGAGAGAGGAAAACCACTCTTGCGTTGCACATTTTGATTTTGTACTGGTGTTATTGATTTCAAATAAATTTATGAATGATAAATTATTGTCATTGAGTTTAGGGGAAAAAATTGAAATTAAAAGATTACATATTGACAACGATAACTAGTAGGAGATACAAATAAATGTAAGAAAGGAAATCAGTAGAAAAGGAAATGATAATCTATGTAGAAGATAAATTAATAAATAATTAAGAACAAATATGAAAACTCAATTTAGAACAAGAAAAATAGGAAAGAGCATAACAACACAATTGCAGACCTACCATTTACGTGATTCAGAAGAATAACATCCTAGATAATATGAAACGAAATAATTTAACAACTAAGAATAAAAGTTAGGAAGGTTATAAACACAGTCGATGGGAAAACTATTTCTCCCAGAGATCTCCATATATTGTTGGAGTCAATGGAAATTATGAAAGACTTTCAGGGATTAGTAATTTTGGAATTTTTGTAATCGTGATACGCGTTAGAAAAGATTTGTTTTTAATGTAAATTAAATTTTAAAATATAAATTTCAAGTAGTTTCACGTAATGAATAGTTTATGTAGTATATATTGAAAGCAAATTTAAACTATTATATATTTAAAACTCAACGGACAAATTGTATTTTTTGAAAAATATTATTGACAGCATTCCTGAGCACTTTTTTAAAGGTCCTTAATTTATTTTTAGTATTAATTAAAATTATTTTCTACAAGAAAAACCCTTTCAGATAGACATATTCCATACATCAACGTCTCCCGTAAATTAAAAATATCAATAAATCGTTCACTCTATATATCTCATAAAATTTCATAATTAAAATGAACTCGGAGAGTACACACGCCCTATTTTATTCCGACATTCTGTTATAACCGAAAATTGTGTAGAAGCCTGTGAATGATTAATACCCTTATTAATGCTTTCCTTTTACTTAGCAGCCACTTTGGGCCTTAATGGGAAACTATTAAATAAAATGCTTCTCAAGATCTTCCCACTCGGTTACATAAATAAGCTTTTTGTCTCAACATAATTGGTGAAAACGTTATTATTTTCTCAAAAAGTAAAATTTCAATTAATTATTTTTTAGACATTACAGTATTATTGTTAGAAGATACGGATATTTAGAGACATAAAAAAAGTGAAACAATAAAATCATTACTGTTATCAGTACATAACAAACTCTTAAAATATTTAATACAAAAATAAAATTGAATAATATCAATATTATAGTTATCCTACTCTCTTTGGCCTTGTACTGCATTTGTTGCTTTTATTACATTGTTTCGTTATTTACTTTTATGATATACTACTTACTCATTATTGTTTCTCGTTGCCACTTGTATTTTCCCATTGCAGTCTAGGACTCCTTTCTTTACTTTATTTGATTTTCAAGCTCTCATTGGCATTATTTTCTCATTCAGTCTTCGTATATGTTCATACCAAAGTAGTTTTCGCATTTCTATTTCTTCATATAGTGTCTGTTTAGTAATTTTATTTTTTTGGTTTCATTTATTGCTTTGTTTCGTAACGTTTGTCTATAGCTTCTTCCCCAAATCATTATTTCTTTCGCATTTACTCTGTTTATATAGATTTATTTAGCACCCATATTTCTATTTGAAGAGAGCAAAATGTTTATATTGTTTCAAATATTTGATGTTTAATTGTGTTTGTAATGTATTCTTTCTTTATGAATAAGAGTCATTTTTATCGGTTTTTCCCCTATTTCACGTTATTTTGCTGTTTCTTATGAGGGAATAAATGAAGGTGTAACATTAAATAAAAACTATAAATGAGTAAAATTATTTGTTTTGTATCATTATATAGCCTTGAATTTAAATTGTGAGAAATGTTTCTAGTAATCTAGGTAACGGCCTGGCCCAAATTTAGTTGAGTAAATTGATAGGGAACGTAATGCGACAAAGATTTTTCGATCGTACCAGGCAATCTGTCCGAAGGTCAATGAGAGAGATCGCCCAGTACGATCGAAAACGTTTTTTTTCAGGTTGTCATAAATTTACTTAAATTTTAGGTTTATACAGTAGTTAACTAGTTTAATAAAAACATTAGGTTGAACCAATCACCATTAAAAATTTAATTAATTAGATATATTGGTCTAGTAATATTATAACTTTTCAAAAGCGTTTATTACGTTTTATTTAAGTAGATAGGGTATAATAAATGTTATACTTACAATAAAATGGCTACTGAGAGTTATTGTATAAAATACTAATTCAAAATAGCAAAATTACTCTCACATTCTTATTTAAAATTGTTTAATCTTAACAGAGATCGTTTACCATAATTAGAAAATAGGCTTCATAAAATCTTCGGAAATATAAAAACATTAAAATATTTCCATATCACCAGTCACCGAAAAATAAATGGACTTTTCCATTTATAAAACTGATTGTTTGATTGTTATTGCTAGTTTGCTTTTTGTTCTACTTAAAACTTACTTATAGTTTGCGAATCATGTAAGAGACTTGACCTTCCAATGCACCGTTGTTTTCTTGTTATTTAAAATTGGTACCATTTTATGACTTGTGTTTAAATATAAAAAGTACGCGAAAAATATTTAAGAGGATCTAGCTCATAGAAATAGACACGCGATCGCAAAACGATGGTTTAAGTAAGGGACATCGTCATTTTACTACTACACCAATGCAGGCTGGAGGAAACTATACGATAAAACGAGATCCCATTTCAATTGAACATTATGCGTGACGTTTCATAGGGAGTTGAGGGAATCCTGTAAGACGGTAAATTAAATCGTTTATATAAAAATTTTTACTACAGAACCGATATTTTTGTGTTAAATTGAGAAGTTTTTTTTGTTATATTCCGAATAATGTATAATAATGAAAATATTATAGTACAATGAAGCGTAGAAATGTGAAATTAATAAAGCAAGGAGTTTTCAAACTATACGCAACAGGTAAATAAAAGTTTTAACGTACTTGAAAAATTATTAAAAGATCAGAACGTTTTAAGAAAGAAGTATACATAAACTAAATCCTGGTATGTTTAAAAACAAAATAATTTGATCTGTTTCATTTTATGTATTCTAAACAAAGATGTTATTATGTTGACACATAGCTCTGCTGAGACATAGGAGTATAAATGTGATAAACTCTTTTTGCTAAACATGTCTTTGCTTGAGGTTAAAAACTGTAAGCTGAAGTTGCCATTACAACAACTTTTCACAAACAGTTTTTATAATTATTATTTACACTAAGTTGATGTAGTAGTTTCAATAGTCATTGAAACGCTAATGAGGATAAAGTTTTATAGCTGTGCGTTTATGGACTGTTATTTAGTAATCACTTTAATTTACAGACTACCTCAGATATCAATAATATTTTATTTCAGTCAATGAGACCAAAATATGGAGGATATTTGGAAATTAAGGAAATTTATCTTATACTGACGAATACATGATAAACTTTTCTGATCATAAATATGAAGGATAATATAAAATTATAAATAATAACTAATTTAAAAAATAAGTAAATTACTACTGAAGTCAACAAGGAAACATTTTATTTGAGTTACTTGTATTAAAAAATTACATTTAATATAAACAAAGTAACATAACCTATGCTTTATTATAGCTGTTCAACGAAACAACCTACAACATAAAATCAGCTGCTTTATGATATCATGTCGTCACTTATTTTGAGGCGAATAGACCAAGTAGCTATATTGCATAATATCTTGCCCCTATAGAGAAATTTCTTTTCTCCAGTATAAAACTAAAATTAAATCATGACTAAATTTAAGTAATAAATTCATATTGAAAAAAACTGTATACATAACATTTGTCTTCAACTAAAAGTTTAAACAAATGCTTTTAAAGTAGAATGGATGTAACGGCTGAGAATTGAAACATGATAATATTAAATTAGGGAAGAGTTAGAACTAATAAAAGGAATTGAATAAGAGCAGAACTAAAATATTTTACATAGTAAAACAGTTATATTTAATAACTCGTAGTAAGATCCAACAGAACGTTACTGTTTCTAACGTGCCTTTGAATTGACCGTTTATATATAGGATTCACTCAGATGAATTAAACCGCATAAATTGTACGAATGCAACGCTCTTAAATTCTAATAAATATCGAAAATCGACTAAGTTACAACTGAACAATAGGGAATCGATACTTTACACATTTGATAATACACGTTAATGGGGAAAGTTTGAAGGAGGAAGGAGAAGCTATTGGTTGAATGGAATCCGTTCCTTAGTTTTCACAGTAAGAGGTGAAACTTCGGTGCACAATGTAAATGCCTACTGCAACGTCCCCCCCCCACTTACTTCTTTATTTGTATGATATCCTACATCTGCCAATCACCCCGCCTGCTAAACCGTGCGAAACTCCCTGAGTTACGTGTATATTTCCCGCTCGTAGGGCCAGGCCCAAAACAAGCCTATTCCCGCTGACTACAGTTTAAAACAAGTATAAACTCTCCCAAATTGGTTTATCAATTGTGTATGGTCTAGATATAGTCACACATGTCATTTCAATAGTCAGCTGGAAAGAAACACATTTAAAATAATACACAAAATATTCACAGAGTCTTACCACCTGATGATGATCTGCAGAGACAGCAAGGGAACGTGCAAAATATGATCGTGTTTAAATTACCTATTTTAAAAGGCTCCTGTGTCCTTTTAAACACAATCTGCCAGTAGATAAATCTCTGGACTTTTATACAAAAAACCAACTAATCTTTAGGCTAGCTCATGAAGTTAGTAGAGAGAAACTCTTTAAAAACATTGGGCTTTAACTATTATCATTTAATGAAATTTAATTAAATTTGTTTACTGATTTAATAATCATTTTCATATTAGTTGGAAAAAGCTAAACAATTTTTATTGATTATTCGACACAGGATGAAATGCAAATACTGTTGATTTTTATAACATATTTAATTCTATTTATTTAAATAAAAAAGAAAATTTATCCTCTTAAATACAACACAATTATATTAACAAAACAATTCACTAAGTAACTTGTTGTTTCTTATGCTTTAAAAACTTATAATTTGCATATAGATCAATTGCATTTACATAAACATAAAATTATTTTCCAAATTACACATAATAAAAATCTTTTATATTGAATTGGTAAATTCGTATTAATGACATTTAATTTTTAAATTTATAATATTCGAAAAATTCGTATTTTTTTTAAAATAAATGGCTTATGGCCAAAAACCCTTTGTAAGTTTAATATTCATCATTTGAAATATTCTGATCACATAAATTCATTTTATTTAGCATACAATTTATTAAAATTTTATAAAGAGTGAAGTCATTGTTTAAGCTTGAATATTTGTTTGATTTTAATAAAATTAACTAACTAAATTTGGCGTGATTGGTATCGAATAAAGAAAATGACTTGCCAAAGATGTTCCTGCCGGTCCTGGAGTCCCTCGTCTGGATACCCTGGTCCTTGGACATCGGAAGTCGCCATCCCTGGTTCGTCGGTGGTGGTTTCCCTCTATTCCCGCGTCCTGGAGGCTGAGTCTGGAGCCTTCATCCCTTGGTAGTCCTGGACGTCGAAAGCGTTGAGGTTTGGTCCATCTGGCCTGGTGACGGTCCTACTCGCGGTCCAGCATAGCGTTCCGCGGCACCTCGTGTTAAAAATTTATTTCAGACTGTCTCTAAAGTCTTAGAGACCTAGTATATATAGCGGTGAATTTAACCTACCTCACCCCGCCTGCAATGCTTGCTATCTTTGGATTTATTCCTTGTACAGGCAATTCGGGCAACGAATCTGTTTTAGCTTGCAGAGTTTGATTATTATTTTTGGAACACTGAAAAATGTCTATTTTATTTAAACTGCTGTAACTTTTTTGTTTTTTAAGTTTTTCAAATTTTGTTTTCTTTAATGTTCATTCTGGCTTATTCTGGTTCTTTTAAAATGTCGATGAAAGTTCTACGTGGTTTGGTTCTTAAGATAGCTTTTTTAAGCACTTAGAAAATTTTCGCCTCACTCCCGATGCCCAAATTTAGTTAGTTATTACAAATTTATTCTTTAATATTTTTTAATTTAGCTTAATTATTCTATTTAAGGTTTTATTTAATTTTTCACTTTTTATTATTTGTATAACTCCCAACTTGATTAATTTGAAAATCAACTTTATTTCTTAAAAACAGGAAATAATTTATTTCCTATTTGTCACGGTGTGCCAGACCGTTACACTACACGTAAAGGCTATTTCTAACTCATGAAACCAGTAAGTGTTTAATATATACAGTGAACTACGGTGAAACACAAATCCCAAAATAACAAAATATTTAATAGTTTTATGTAGTTAATTTGTAGGTTTATTACTCTGTGAACGGCACAAGATTATATTACTAAAAATGTTAATTTAAATATTTAATTAATTTAACTGAAATTAACTGAATATACACTAAGTAAGATTTTTGTTGAATTACATCATAGTATATATATATATATATATATATATATATATAAATCAGAGAGAGAGAGAAAGAAAGAGGTGCACAATGTAAATGCCTACACGTGAAGCCTATTTCAAATTCATGAAACCTTATATTTATAAATATTCTATCTAGACTAATTACATTTGACATTTTTACTATATACATATATATATATATATATATATATATATATATATATATATATATATATATATATATATATGTAATTTTTAAATTATTTAATAGATGACTATACTGTATGTTTTTCTATATGAACAGTAAGAGTAATATATATATATATATATATATATATATATATATATATATATATATATATATATATATATATATACAGATAAACTAAAATCAAAGTATAACAAATTACAAATTACATTTGACATTTTTACTATATATATATATATATGTATTTATGTTAGGATTTTTAAATTATTTTATAGATGACTATACTATATGTTTTTTCTGTATGAACATTAACAGTAATATATATATATATATATATATATATATATATATATATATATATATATATATATATGTATATACTTCTATAAACATTTAAACATATTTACATTATATATATATATATATATATATATATATATATATATATACATATATATATACAGTGAAACTAAAATAAAAGTATAACAAGTTATTTAAGAGTTTTATGTAGTTAGTTTGTAAGTTTATATATATATATATATATATATATATATATATATATATATATATATATACTTATATAAACACTGCAAGTCCTACACTTGGTTACAAAAAATACTGGATGTCTACGAACATGGCCTTATATGGCCTTATATGTCTCTCGCCCAGGAGCTCATAGAGATCCCATTTGATTTTTCTGTTCGAGAACAGATTATTTTTAATATAGATAGGAATAGTTATCCGCTATTTTTTTACCTAATATTACTGTAGAAAAATGGTAAAATGTTTGCATCAATTTGTGCATGGGAGTTGGCCAAAAGCATTTCCCGGATAAATCGGCCTGCGGAGCCGCTGCGCTGTAGGCTAATTACAACGAATCAGTAAATAAAGTTCCCTGTCCTCACCCTCGATCGCTCCTTTACCTGAATGCCGTTTGTTCCAGTGTGCTTCATTAATGTGAAGGAAACGTCCTTCGTTAGACGAAAAACTTTAATAAATATTTTACTCATTTCTAGATAATAAACATACACCCGTTCTGTATTCTTCTGTATTATTCTTCATATTATTCTTCTGTATTTCACC
Organism: Prosapia bicincta; assembly: GCA_036971475.1. Lineage (NCBI taxonomy): Eukaryota > Metazoa > Arthropoda > Insecta > Hemiptera > Cercopidae > Prosapia > Prosapia bicincta. The sequence goes on from JBAIZL010000005.1 coordinate 219,550,456, forward strand.
CGTTATCTAACAGACAGAATATTTTCACGTTTTAAAAAAATGTAGTTATTTCTATTGTTTAGACTTTTCTTGCGTAAAAATAAATTTTTCTTTACAATTATTCAAGGATGACTACATTTACTTTTGTTTTCCTTTACAAAAAATAATATTTTATAATTATTGACGGTCTATAGACGTAAAATACGAAACCTGGTAAATTATTTAGGGTTTTAATATGATATTGGTGTTTCCTAAAGCTAGCCTACATACTCAGAAGTAGCCATTGTATATTTTCCCCTTGAATTATTTCAGTTTAGTACAGTAAATATATTCTTAACAACCTCACAAATACCACAAAACAAATCAAACATAACTAGTATTACAAGTTAGTTAAGGTTAAGCCAATGTCTATAGTTCAATGAGCATCATCATCAGAGGGCTAGTCTAGTTTGTACATTGTTGTATTCTAGGTTGTAATTTTTTAATAGCACACTCTGATGATGATGTCATGGTCATCGAAATGTACAAAGGGGTTTAATCTTAGGTAAATTGTTTTATAAGTGTTTTTTTTTACTATGTTGGTAGTATTGGGGTTTTTTCACAATTTGTATATTGCAAAATATTATACCACTGTGCTCTTGATATTGTACCCTTCTCTTTATGTTATATTTCAAATATAATGACCAGAAGTAAATCGTAAATTAAATGCTATGAGAACTATAAGCATTTTCACCCTTTAGAGTGGCAAGGTGTGTTTTAAATTCTTGTAAAAAAAAAGTAAATGGTGAACAACATGTATTATAATAATGTTATATAAAAGTGTAGGCCTGCATATTGTATTTTTGGAAAGTTTGTAGAATGAATATAATATATATAGAAGTTAATGTATATGTAAAATATATGTTAAGTATATGTAGAAGTTAATATAATACCAATCATTAGTTTTACGAGTTACCAATCATACACGAGTTAACTTTAGCTGAACTTAATTTATTATCAACCTAATATTGAACATAATAGATGACCGACCCGTCCCTGGTACGAGGTGAACTCCAACCAGACACTACAGTTTCGACCGCTTTTCTAGAACTATTCTGGATCAGTAGAATCTTTTGAACGTCCTGGTTTACTAATCAGTACCTCGTCTGATTAGTTGAGTCCAGGTATTTTAATCAGACCTCAACCCACTCTTTTTTGGTCTTTCTAGGGCGGGGCATTCGAAGTTACTTCGTTCTGACGGTGTATAAAACTATCCCGTTACACGTTGAGAGTTAATTTTAGAGTTAAAGATCTGTCACCTTTAATATAATACTAACACCATTGAAATAGTCGTAAACAACAAATTTTAAAAATAATAAAAATGTATTCCTCAAAACCGCACGAGATATAATATTTTCATGACGAAGCGATTTTTACAGACAACAAATATTGCAAAACAAATTAACTACTGGTTGTAGTGAACGAATTTGTAATATTGTAAAATTTAAACTAAACAATGTTTCTTTCAAATTACGGTTGCTAGGTAACGGAATTCAAGTATAAAAAGGTGTATTGTTCATATCGCTGCCGAAAAATTGTTGTATTCACAATAATTCTAATTTTCTGTGCATCATGTTTTTCAACCAAACAATATAATTTAAATTTATTCACCAAATAAAGCTTATATGTCCAGATTGCTTGGTAAACTAAATATTTACACAAATCATTTTATTTATTAGATTTATTACTATTATTACAATTATGTGTATGATAATATCTCTTTAAAAATAAAACTTATAAAGTATAATATAAGGTTTACTGTAATGCTCAACAATGTTCAGTTTATTTTAGATCATATATAAACATCTACTAATGATTACGGACAATATGATTACAGCCACCGCGTCATATAATAGTTATAATTTATAAAATTAAAAATTTATTTCAAATCGTAAATTTTTTTATCCTTATAACCTAGTACTTATCCTTTTAAAAGCCAAAGCGATTAAGTTTAAATTCTATATCTATTACAATAAAATAGTACGTTAACACCATAAAATAGAATCCATATTTATTATAATATAGTAAAACTCATTTTATAAATTAATATATTTATTCACCTATAAATTAAAGAAATTATCAATTCAATAGCATTTTAATTTAATATTGTACGGTAAATAAACTCATATAACTTATTCCTTGAAACAGCTGTTATGAAAACTAAAACAGCTGGTATGCATACAGCTGGTATTCCTTAAAACATAAAAATTGTACGAAGTCATGTTTTCACGTAATTTAAGCATTTAAGCTGAACGTCACAGTATGATAACCGCCATCTGTTGGTTATTAGTTACATCTATACTCAATTCTTTTTTTCAATATAAGAGACTGAGTGCTCGGTCAAAAAACTAAGCAATTGCATTTTTAATGTTATTTTTATCGACTTAGGCGCCCCTAATCAGGCTAGAAATATGTCAGATTCTTCCAAAGAGTGTATTCAATAACTCTCTAATGTGTAATGGTGATAAGATGAACTCTTAGAAAGGGATAAGAGACATTCAGACAAATATTCACTTTTATCTATATAGATTTTTTCATAAAATATTGTAGTAATATTTCTAAATGAACGACAGTGAGTTTAGGAAAATTCAAATCTTCATAGTAAACAAAATCTACAATTATAATTTTTCACATCAATTTAAATATCTAATGAGGTGCAAAATTTAGTTCTCTACATATAAATCTAGTAGCTTTCGCAATGGTGAGACAGGAAATTAATTTGTGAAATCCTTTAAGTAAATTCAAAATTATTATGAATTCAGTTCCATATATGAGTACAATTTTATGTACGAAATGATATCTAAACAATGAAAATGATTGGTACTAGCTGTTTATATTATATAAATATATGCGAAATACAACAAAATAATAAGTTCTGTTCTCTAGTTGTAGAAAAATTAAAAAATTGGTTTCTTATTCTATATATTTTTAACAAACATTAGTTAAATGAAAATTTCAAAGTAAAATAAAAAAATTTATTATAAATACATAAAATAGAAAATTGTATATTATCAATTTGTATTATAAGAATTATGAAAAAAACGTTCCCAGTTGTTACAACTACCTACTCAATGAAAATCTTTGAACATAAATATTTTGCTGGTCCTTATTGTACGAAAGGACAATAGCAATTTATGTATTGGTAGCTGATCCGGCGAACTTCATACCGCTTAAACGTCAAGGAATAGCGTGTTAACATTAGCTGAACTCAATTTAGTATTTTATTAAAATAATAATAGCTGAAGGTATGGTACTCGATCGAGAAAAGTGTGAGAGTACAATGTCTTGATTGAATGCTATTTATTGAAGAGCACTCGGACATAAAATATGCTTTGTATATTGTACAAAAAAAACATCTGACTTATCTCTCGTTTTCTAGGAAGTATAATTTTACGGAAATTGCTTTGAAATGTGTTGGAAAATAATTTCAGATTGTTGAGTGTTGCATAGCAACCAATGTTTGCAATGAATTCATTGACATGTTTTAGGATCAGATAAGATGAGATAGAAAGTCATATTATATACTATGTTTGAATCTAAAAACTACATGTTCGAAAAACTTGTTATATCACCAGACTCCTTTCCTGGAACGTACTCAACAATTTCTCAAAGTTTCATGGCGATCGGATCAGTGACTTAGTAACGCATAATTCTCATTTATACAAACAAATATTCCTATATATATATATATATATATATATATATATATATATATATATATATATACAGTAAACTCCCGATTATCCGTGGAATAGGGTGGCCCGGCAACGCCGGATAACGAATTACCCGGATTATCCGCTATGAACAAAGTATACGCAAAGCGATCGATAATCGATTATTATACCATAAGTTACACAAATAATGACCCCAGTTAATGAAATTCACAAATAATCTGTAGAGGACAAAATAAATAAGGAAAATAATTTAAAATGTCGATGTATTTGACGGATTATAACATGTACATTTATATGTCTAACTATTTACAATACGTACATAAGTATATGTCAAAAGTAACTATGTATGTACATATGTAATTTCCTTTACACATAATACAAAAAAAACTGTCACTTTCGTTTGTTATTTTGTGAATATTGACTTAGCTTTAATGTGCGATCCAAGTTTCTTGAGAACCATTTTGTCGCACAGTGTCTACTTGTGTCACGTGTGTCACAAAGCCATAAAGATCGATAATGTATATGACAGACATGGATAATGCATATGTCACATCCTAGACTATTTATCGCCGAGATTAGCTGACATTTGTTTACAATCTAATGATACACATTAGGTTTTCGGGCGTCCAAGTATTTTGTCTCTTATATACAGTAGTCTTCTCGCCCCTTTTATTTCGCTGGCCCGCGTCGGGATGCTTCCCTTTCAATGTAAAAATTAGTACGTACATATTTACATATCTATTACTTTCATCTTAATCCTATTAAGCATTATATGTATTTACGTCGTAATTTACCGTTTGGAAATATAAACACATGAAACTTGGAATAAAAATTGCATATTTGTAAAATCAATAGCAGACCACGGATAATCGGGAGTTTACTATATATATATATATATATATATATATATATATATATATCACAATATGTATTCTTGTTTATTAATAAAAAACTAAATCAAAATACAAATACAAGAATTATAATTAAATTTACAATTCAAAGATTTTCGTTGGCTAACAGTACCAACATCATCAGGAATATTAAAAGGTTTAATATTCCTGATGATGTTGATACTGTTAGTCAACGAAAAGCTTTGAATTGTAAATTCAATTATAATTCTTGTATTTGTATTTTGACTTAGTTCTTTATATATATATATATATATATATATATATATATATATATATATATATATTGGTGTATAGTTTGTTCCATTTAACAAACTATGAAGTACCTTATCTTAATTCAAATAGTGACAATGTCGGGAAACAACAAAATATAGCCTTGGCGCAGAAAATAGGCCGATAAAATATCTTCTGATCAGAGATAGGTTTTGTGTTGTTAAATATTTGTACACCCTTGTAATAGTGCACGCTTTGCACCAAACCTCTACTAGAACAGTTTTTCTCCTCTGCAATGTGCTTATGTTTTATGTAAGCAATTTCATCTACGCTACCGATGATTATCTTGCCTTCTGTAATTCATTTCCGCCTTCGCTTCACGCGATGCAGTACATAAATCATCTGTGTCTGAAACTCTTTCCCTTTATGTTTAAATTTAGGGTTTCTGCAAGATTAATGGTAGTCTTCCTGACTCGTGTATTTACAGCTTGAATATTCTACACAAATCCGAAACTTATACAGGTTTAAGCAATTCTGTTGGCTCCGATAATTATCTGGATTTAATTTGTTTGAAACAAGCTAACAGTAACAATAATTTCAACATTGAAAACATTTCATTTTTGTTTGTAAAATTTAAACATTGAAAATAAGTTAAAACAATAAATTAATATTGTCTAAACACAGTATTCTTTCCTGTTTGTTTGTGAAAATAGATATAATTTGAAATGTAACATTTCATATAAAAAAAAAAAATTTAAAGAAAGAATATATTATATTAGGTTCATTAAATGAATAATTACAAAATAATTTAGTTATAAAACAGTAACAATTCCAATGCTTAAATACAACTTTTCTACCATATAATCTATAACATAAAATTACCTGTTTTTACGAAATCATACTTTTACAGTTATTTTAAGGCAAGTAGGACAATAGCTATATTGTAAAGTTTACCCTTATTGTGAAACGTTTTCTCCCAAATAACACTAAAAAATTGTTTTTAAATTTAAATATTGAATAAATATTTCAAAAGAATGCATTTAAACTATGAATAATAATGATTATACTGACAATTGATGCATATAAGGTGAGTATGAACTATATAGTGTGAGTATATATACTAGGGTAATATGTATACACACACACACACACACACACACACACACACACACACACACACACACACACACACACACACACACACACACACACACACACACACACACACACACACACACACACACACACACACACACACATACACACACACACACACACACACACACACACATATATATATATATATATATATATATATAAATATCGCAATATGTATTCTTGTATATTAATAAAGAACTTAGTCCAAATACAAATACAAAAATTATAAGAAAAAACATACTTGTATTTGTATTTTGACTAAGTTTTTTAATAATACACAAGAATACATATTGCAATATTGTAATTATTGATAGGGACGAACACATAAATAAATTAGAAAATTATATAAATGAAAATCAATTTAATGAAATAAATAAGGATCCTACAAAGAAATACCAAAATGAAATAAAAAATTTAATAAAATCTTCTTATAAATTATTTAATAAAAATAATTTTAGTAATTATGTGAACGATAATACAAAAATTAGAATAATGAATGGACCTATTAAATTACACAAAATTGAGAAACCAATTAGACCATTAGTAAATTTTATAAATGCACCTTCTTTAAAATATATAAAATCATAACATCTATTCTGAAAGATGAAATGAAACTAAATAATAATCATACCATAAGTAATTCTAATAACCTTATTGAAAAATTAAAAATAATTAATATTGATAATAAAACAAAAGTAATATCATTAGATATAAAAAAATATGTACACAAATATTCCTATAAAAGAGACTCTCAATATTATAAAATCTAGATTAGAGCAAAATGAAAAAAAAATTAATATTAGAAATTATAAATACATTAAAAATAATATTAAATCAAAATTGTTTTTCATATAATAATAAAATTTACAAACAGAAAGATGGTCTTGCCATGGGTTCTCCCTTATCGAATATAATATCTGAAATATTTTTACAATATATAGATGATAAAATAAATAAAATTACACAGACATTTGATAAAAACGATTATTGGTTTAGATATGTAGATGATGGTTTATATGTATCTAATAATAATGGTATAAACTTAATGACTATTTTAGATAAAATAAATGTCATGAATAAAAATATTAATTTTACTTATGAAATGGAGAAAAATAATAAGATCAACTCTGTAGATATAACAATTATAAGACATAATAATGAATTGGAATTTAACATATATCGTAAATCGACACAAACTAACCAAATTATACCTAATAATTCTAACCATCCGTATAATCAAAAAATTGCTGCATTATACAATTTATTAAATAGATTACATATAATACCTATGAATAATGAAAACATAATAAGAGAGAAAAACATTATCTATCAAATTGCAATTGAGAATGGCTATAAAAAGAAAACTGTTGATAAACTTAATTTTAATATTTTAAAGAAACAAAATAATAATCTAATTTACAAAAATAATGATGAAAATGTCATATGGACTTCATTTAAATTTTTTTGTAATGAAGTAAAAAATATCACAAAATTTTGTAAAGGTAGCAACATAAAATTCGCATATAATAATAATAATAAATTAATAAATATAATAAATAATAATATTATTATTATTATGCATGAAAAGAACTTTGTATATAAATTAGAATGTGATTATTGTAATAAAGTTTATATAGGACAAACTAAGAAAAAACTTAAAGATAGATATAAAGAGCATTTTAATGCATATAAAAAGCCAGAAATTTATATATCAAATTTTGCTAGTCATTGTATTAATAATAATCAAATATTTCCTAACATAGATAATATGATACTTGTAAAAGAAATTAACATTTATGAAGCTGTAGAAATACATAAATATAATACTAATAATGAGTTGATAAATGAACTAATACAAGTAAAATCTAAATTTGATAATATATTTAATGTTTGTAATGTTAGGGCAGCAAAATAAAAACATTAAAAAAATGTTTAACAACATTGTAATTGATTTGGCATAGCTATTAATTTGATCTAATTTACACATATGTTAATTTTAATTGTTTAATATTACTGGTGATGTTGGTACTGATAGCCAATGAAAATCTTTGAATTGTAAATTCAATTATAATTCTTGTATTTGTATTTTGACTAAGTTCGTTATATATATATATATATATATATATATATATATATATATATATATATATATAGAGAGAGAGAGAGAGAGAGAGAGAGAGAGAGAGAGAGAGAGAGTGAGTATGTAGCTTTATGATCACTGTAAAGATGCAGTGTCAACCTCCCGGATATTAAACTAATGCGTGACCCGTTTCCCAAACTAGGCCTTCATTAATGCATTAATACATTTAATGTAATTATTTCAGTATTTAATTTTATTAACTGTACTGATGAAACTGGTGAAACTATTGATGATTCCTAATAACTGAACCAGCAAAATATTCTTTTTCGTTTAGTTGCAAAATAACGAAGCTTGTCGTTTACATCCCCCACTAACATCAATTATTCAATCCCACGGGAATAGTTCACTGTTCCCGTCAGTCAGCCTTAGAGCTGGAATATTTCAGAATGTCCTGGTTGACACGAGATCTAGATTCCCCTCTCACTGTCCGTTTCATGTCTCATTAAAGATTTCAATTAACAAATTAATTCGTGTTACGACTAGAAATATATAACTTTATTACTGTACAAAATCTGTTTTTATGAAACATTCTGGTTAAAATTGGTTTTAAGTGCTTTCCTGTATAATAATTCAGTAGATAGCTACTTTATGTAAACTTAACAAAGTGCATTAACAAACTGAATTGTTTTCCTTACAAATTCTTTGCAATGTTTTAAAATCTAAGTTCACCTCACAGCCCGTGTGTTCTCTTGAAATTAAATTTTCCCATTGTACACAATAAATATAAAAACAATGAAATAAATACATAAACATATCTAAAACTAACACTTAGAACTTCTGGGAATACGACTACAAAAATTTGCTCTTATAATAGGATCTTAAAAATTTAAAATTTAATTTTTAATTTTAACTCAGTTTAAATGATGACAAATTTTAATAAATATTTTAAAAACATTTAATTTTACAATTTGATCTTATATACTTACTTTTAGCGTTTCCCTATTGAAACTGGTTTTATCGTATTAGTACCTAATTTTAGATTAATAAATCGAAGTTACCTACCTCATTGTACTGCAGAATATGTTTAAACCGCATTTAGATTCTTCGATCCTTACGTGCTTCTATAGTCGAGTCTTAAAGGTTTCGCAAAGCTGTACAACATAGAAGCATAAAACTTCTGAAGTAGTTTTCTTAAGCACCACATAGAAGAAGACGCCCTTGTGTTTTTACAAGCCGAGATGGCATATCTGATTCCAATTTCACCTTTCGCTGACTTCTTTACAGATACAGTAATTTGTTTCACATCCCAGCATCAGTTGTCCATTCTTCTTTTGTTTCTATCCGGCTAAACCCACTGCGACTAGAATGGTTTCATTATTAAAAAACACATTACTTACGATCTATTTTTAGTGTACCTATGAATGAAATGCCCCTGGTTAGCTTCGTTTAGTTATAACCTATTCAGTCCTGTGCTTAACATATAGCTTTATTTGTGTCAACCAGCCATACAAGGAGAAACAGCTAATCAGGGAATTGACAAAAGATAACATTTCATGAATATATTCACTTAATGTGTATGTGTGCGTGCGCGAAGGTCTGTGTGTGGTTTTGCGCGCACACGGGTTTTTGTGTTTCTTGCGAGTGAGTGTGAGTGTGTGTGTGTGTGTGTGTTTGTGTTTGTGTGTGAGTGTGTGTGTGTCTTTGAGAGAGAGGAGTGTGTGTGTGTGTGTGTGTGAGAGAGATTGTATGGGTTTTTGTATGTTATTTTTGTGTGTGTTGTGAATGCCAGATTGTGTTTGTGAGTGTGTTTGTTACTCTGTATGTTGTTGTGAGAGTATTTGTGTGTGTGTTTCTCTCTTTCTGTCTGTTTCTCTCTCTCTCTCTCTCTCTCTCTCTCTCTCTTCCTGTGTGTTTGTTTCGTGTGAGAAGATACAAACAATACAGATTTTAATAGGTTCCTAAAATTAATCTTTAATTAATTGTATCAAAACGTCTACGCATTAGGTTATATTTAGATTTAACATATTTATAATAAAGATGTTTTTACTATAAATATTTTAGTTTTCAACTTTAGTTTTTAGATATGACATTAGGTTTAGTGTTTTTCTAATAATCACTATCTTAGGAAAAAAACATTTGGAATAATGTTTTAATTTATATTGTTTTTGTTGCATTCCATCTCGCTACTACATTTATAGCGAATGAAAATATCGCAGAAATCCAGAATAATTTCCAACAGGAAATGGGAAAAAGGAGGAGAAAATTGTGCCAGATATCTACCACGAGTAATTCACTTGATTTTTTATTAGAGTGAATATTAACTTGAAAATACGATTTTTTTTTGACTAAACTATTTTTAAAGTATTTTTTTGCAAACCGATAATTCAATATTATCTTTAATATATTAGCCTTTAAAAATAGGTTTCGTAAAAACATCGTATATGTCACAACTTATCAACATAATTCCATATTTTTATAAATATTGGAAAATAAATGCACTATATGTCTTTATAAAACTAATAGTTTGATTGTTATTGCTACTTTACTGTTTGTTCTGCTTTTAAACTTATTTATAGCTTGCGAGTCAAGTAAGAAATTTGACCAGCCGACGAAACGTTGTCTTCTTGGTATTTAAAAAAGGCGGGGTAACGAATTACAGTTTTGTTGAACTCAATGGTATACGTATTGATCCGCCAAAACCACTGTGCTTAAATGCGAGAGAGGGTTAGACAAATGCATCGTTTTTCATCTCTACCAGTCAACATTCCACTTCCGCATCTGAAGTCTCTTGCTATGGCTCGTGTGTTACACTAGCCAACGCTGCCAACGCTGCCAACCCTGCAGTTGATCCATTTATGACGACTCACTCTCCAGTACAGAAAGGTATCAATCAATGTAGTATTCCTAAGGACTTTCAGCCAGTAGAGGAGGTTTTTCATCATGATTTTCAGCATCCATTACTTCACTTCAACATAGTGGGGACGATTGATTTGTGCAAGTTTGATGCTAGGTATGTTTTTTTCCTGCCACAAGTGACACGACTGTTGACCACTTGTAAACTGTGAAGTTGATAAAACTTTTGAATCATTCAAAGTGGTAGGAATCTCTGGTTTATTTAGCTCAGTTTCTCGTTTGGAACGTTAGGCAGCCACTTCGATACCAAAAACTTGAACCTGACTAGGTACCCACTGTAGTATGATATTTCACCCCTGATTGGAGAGATTGTTTCGTTTGCCTGTGGAGTTCACTCACAGCCCTGGTACCAGGCAGATTCAATATGCATGCATTAGAGTCAATACAAAGCGTCCCTTTCCAGGGTGTCTAGTTTAATCCAGTTTAGTTGCAACAGCCTGCACGGCCCCACCATAGTTGCTGAACTCCATATCTAGAAAACTTTAAGAGCCTTACAGATTAAATAAGTCCGCAGGTTGTTCAAAATATGATTGCTTCTGCTACACACTCATAGCTAATGGACAATTCCATTTACTAGCTCTCCATTGTAACATATAAAATAGGATTTACTTTTAAACTCTCTATCGAAAACGGAACTAAAATACCTTTGTTGTTTATATATGTTCGTAATACATCTGGTTTTTGTGATACAAGTTTCATTCCAAAAATGGATTTACTTTTAAACAAAAATTTACACAATATTTTCTTTAATTGAAACATAAAAGTTGTATGAGAAACAGATTTATACATGAGATAAACACACATATGATGACCATGTCTTTAAATATAAAAACTACGCGAACAATAGTTAAGAGTTTCGAGCTCTTAGAACTAGACATGCGACCGCAAAAAGATGATTTAAATAAGGGACATCTTGGCAACGTCATATGGTAAGATCTAACAGAACTCTACCGTTTCTAATGTGCCTTTGTATTAACCATATATATATATAGGATTCTCTCACATGAATTACACCGCATTAATTGTACGAATGCAACGCTCTAAAGTTGTAATATCGAGAATCGACTAAGTTACAACTGAACTATAGGGAGTCGATACTTTATACATTTGATAATACACGTTAATGGGGAAAGTTTGAGGGAGGAAGGAGAAGCTACTGGTTGAATGGAATCCGTTTCTTAGTTGCCACAGTAAGAGGTGAAGCTTCGGTGCACAATGTAAATGCCTACACGTAAATCCTATTTCAAATTTATGAAACCATACATTTACAAATATTTTATCTATAGTTATATTTGACATTTTTACTATATATATATATATATATATATATATATATATATATATATATATATATATATATTCTAATGGATGTACAAAATAACATTAGTTATACACTCTGTAATAAACCTCGTGCTTCCCAGTATCGTTCATGTGCAGTTGTCTTTGATAGTGCTGGACACACCTTAAGGTGACTTCTATCCATTTGTTGTTCTTGTTGGCATGGGCTGCAGTATGGGTCCTCATCTAGTCCAATGCGGTATAGGTGTTTTCGTAAAAGGTCGGAATAGGTGTAATGAGGCGGAAGGTGGCAACTGCTACGTTTCTAGGGCCCTCAGTTGTTTCCCTTGTGTACGTTCCACTATTTCTTTTACATGTTGGATTTTGATGGCTTTTTTTAATTTGTAATGTTATTGTGTTATAAGAAACTTTTGTTCTTGTTTTATTTCAGTATCCTTTTTTAGCAAGGGTGTCTGCCTGCTCATTTCCACTCACACCACAGTGACCAGGAATCCACTGTAGTACGACTGATTTACGTAGCGTGTGTGTGTGTGTGTACCTTTATAAACACTGTAAGTCCTACACTTGGTTACAAAAAATACTGGATGACTACGAACTAGATCTCATATGTTTCTCGTCCAGGAGCTCTTAGAGATCAAATTTGACTTATCTGTTCGGGAACAGGTTATTTTTAATATGGATAGGAAACGTTATCTCGCTATTTTTTTACCTAATATTCCTGTAGGTAAATGGTAAAATGTTCGCATGAACATGTGCATGGGAGTTGATAATTGCGAAAAGCATTTCCCGGATAAATCGGCCTGCGGAGCCGCTGCGCTGTAGGCTAATTACAATGGATCGGTAAATAAAGTTCCCTCCCCTCCCCCTCGATTGCTCCTTTACCTGACTCTGCTGATTGTTCCAGTGTGCTTCATTAATGTGAAGGAATCGTCCTTCGTCAGAAAAAATATTTTATTAAATATTTTACTCATTTCTAGATAATAGATATATATCTCACGTTGTCTAACAGACAGATTATTTTCACGTTTTTTTAAAATGTATTTATTTCTATTGTTTAGCATTTTTGTTGCGTAGGAATAAAGTTTTCTTTACAATGACTCAAGAATGACTAGATTTACTTTTGTTTTTTTTTTGTAATGATAATATTATTTCGTTATTGCCGGTCTATAGATGTAAAATACGAAAAATGATAAATTATTTAGGGTTTTAATATGTTATTATTGTATTTATTTCAGACTGATTATATTATTATGTTTATAATGATTTAGGCGTTACGCCCCTGATCAAATTATTGGTTTGATGTATATATATATATATATATATATATATATATATATATATATATATATATATATATATATATGATGAGTAGTTACTATCTGGATAGTAATATATATATATATATATATATACAGATAAATGACAGATCCAATGCGAGTGAGCATCGAAAATAAAACGACTCGAATAAAACGTTGAAGTAATGCCCTAAATAAAAATAATCTTCTAAATAATAAATAATGTGAAAAAAATAAAATCAATTCCTACTGAGGTCGATAAAAAGTTGTTTTGAAATAAGTTTTTCTTCTAATCACAATTAATTTAATTATGTATAGGTCTATACGTATGACAAAATCACAATATTAAGTGGCAAAATACAAAGCGAATTACCTTGCAATTTTCCATTTTTTCTCTATGCAGCATTTGGTGTGAGAATATTAATTTTTTTGTTACTATTTATATGTTTTTTTACGTTTTTAATTTATGAAGCTGATGGTGGTCTGTAACTTCTCATTCTATGACCCTATTTCAATACTCCACTATTTCAAGGAACCTTTTTTTATAAATTGATATACACATTTAAGTATATGTATTTTAAGGTATGGGAAAGTTAACTCAGTGTCAAAGTTCTGGAGAACAAGCATGTAGCTCCTGAGTTTGAAACCGAAAATGGCATCAATGTTTTTAAATATTAAAAAAAAATTTGAAATAAATTCTAAATTAACATCAATTGCCATCCACTATAGGTTTAAGAAGTGTATTTGAACGTGATTGGTTCAAACGTACGATGTTATTGTATTAATGATTGAAAATTCGAACTAATTTTGAAAATTTGAACTAATAGAGGGAAAGGAAAAATGACAAAATTTAATTTGAAAGTTTCCAAATCTAGTTCTATTGAAACCTGTTTTGTCTCATATCACATTAAAATCGAACGGGCTACTAAGTTTATGCTAAATTGTATACTTTCAATTGGCCAAGGTCAGAATGTATGCATACGAAACATGGAATAAACACTCTAAACACGAAGTATAAGTATTAGTAATGCTTACAATCAATACTCTCTAATACTCATCATGCCTCTGCCACAGGGCGCGATGTACTAAATTCCTAAACAAGCGCCCTTCGTGTCTAGAATATATTATCCCCGTAAACTGCTGTCTTGATTCCGCGGATGTTGGAAATCTTACTCCAAACTGGACTTGACCACGTCACATCTACACGATTTACTTTTTCATTTCGTTACTGTCCCGAAGTCATGTGTAATAAAGTAGCCTACTTTAGTAAAAGATAAATTAAAATTAGAAATCACCTGATTCACCAGAATGCATGATATCGAAATATAAGTAGTAAAGTCAAATATTTGAGTAGTTCAGTAAATATATAAAAAATTTTTATTACATATTTTAATTATTGTTTATTCTTATAGAGGTGTACTACCTTTTAACATCCTGCCTATGTTTTCCCTTCTCCTGATTTAAATACCGTACGTTTGTTTAATATATTCGTTACGAGTACAATTCCTTAACATCTCTTCAACTCATGGATCATAGAACACGTTTGCTTTACTTAAAGTAAAATGGTTGCAAGGAAGAATCCAACCAGACTTTGCATCTATAAAATCCACGCGCAGATTTGTGTAGAACAAATTTTGCTTGCGTACAAAATATCATTTAGCAAAAGATTCTCCCGGCCGATTGTATTCCTAATGGAATACAAGTGTGTTATATCATATATAGTCCTCTGATGTTTTCCCCTTGAATTATTTAAGTTTAGTACAGTAAATGTATTGATAAAATCCTCACAAATACCACAAAACAAATCAAACATAACTAGTGTTACAAGTTAGTTAAGGTTAAGCCAATATCTATAGTTCAATGAGCATCATCATCAGAGGGCTAGTCTAGTTTGTACACTGTTGTACTCTGGATTGTATTTTTTAATAGCACCCTCTGATGATGATGTCATGGTCATCGAAATGTACAAAGGGGTTTATTCTTAGGTAACTTGCAATGCAAGTTATATTTTACTATGTTGGTAGTATTTGGGTTTTTTCACATCATGTATATTGTAATATACTGTACCAATATGCTCTTGATATTGTACCCTTCTCTTTATGTAATATTTCAAATATAATGACCTGAAGTAAATCGTAAAATAAATGCTATGGGAACTATACACAGTTTCAGAAAAGAGTAAATGGTCAACAACATCTATTGGTTATATAAAAGTATAGGCCCGTATATTGTATTCTTGGAAAGTTTGTAGAATAAATTTGTCGAATAAAGAATATAGGATATATAGAGTATATAGAATATAATATAATTCTTTGGTATCTCTTCAACTCATGGTTCATAAAACACGTTTGCCTTATGTAAAGTAAAACTGTTACACGGAGGGAACCGTTCAGACTGTGCAAAACCACGCGCAGAATTGTGTGGAACAAATTTTGCTTGCGTACAAAACACCATTAAGCAAAACATTCTCCTGGCCGATTGTATTCCTAAAGGAATAGTAGAGTGATATGCCATATCTAGTCCTGTAATGTTTTCCCCTTGAATTTTTTATGTTTATTACTGTAAATATATTGTTAACAAAACTCACAAATACCACAAAAAATCAAACATAACTAGTGTTACAAGTTAGTTAAGGTTAAGTCAATTTATATATTTCGATGACCATCATCATTATCAGAGGGCTAGTCTAGTTTGTACGTTGTTGTATTCTAGATTGTAATTTTAATAGGACCCTCTGATGCTGATGATGTCATGGTATTCGAAATGTACAGAGGGGTTTAATCTTAGGTAACTTTTAATACTAGTTATTTTTTATTAGTTTTGTAGCATTGAGGGTTTTTCACAATATTTTTATTGTAATATATTGTACCACTGTGCTCTTGATATTGTACGCTACATTTTAGTCTATATTTTAAATATAATGACCTGAAGTAAATAGTAAATTAAATGCTATGGGAGTCTACACATTTTTCACCCTTTAGAGTGGCAAGGTGTTTTTTAAATTCGTGTAATAAAAAGGATAAATCATTATCAACATCTATTTGTTATATAAAAGCATACATACGTATAGGCCTGTATATTGTGTTTTTGAAACGTTTGTACAATAAGTTTGTAAGTATTAGTAAAATAACGACTTGCTGACCGTGAGCCTTGTGCCTAACATTCAATTAATGTCGTGTTAACTTTAGCTGAACCTAAATAAGTATCAACTTAGTAATAACGAAAATAAATGACAAACACGTGTCTGGGACGAGATGAACACCAACCAGACACTACAAAACTATTCCGTTACACCTTGAGAGTTAATTAAAACAGGCGAAAATAACGGAAACATCTCTAAAATTTGATTATTAACACCTCAATAACGATTATCTACAATTATTGATGTAGAATTATCAATGCAGTGTGACAAGAATAGTTACTAAAATACTGACAAAGTAATTAGCCATTGTTCTATTTGAAGGGTCTGTAGAAATATTTAACCATAAAAGCGTCCAAGTATTTTAAGATGGGAGTTTCCGAGTGACCAAAATACCTGAGATAATAACACTGTACTGTTATAGAAAGCTATTTGTAAAAGGTGTGGGAGTCACCAGATTACCTAAAATAAGTAAGGTGTTAGAGATTTTGCGAGGCTTTAAAAGTAAGTTATCGGAAGAGGAATATTGGAGGAACTTCAGAAGAGGACAGACGTAGCAAGAAGTGAAAGCAACGTAAAAGGGGTAAATTTTGTTTAATAGAATCAAGGGAATTTTAAGTTTTTCTATGTGTATAATTTAAAAGTGCGACGTAAATGATATAGTAATGAATTAGGAAAGTAAGTTAGTGCAGCGAAGCAGTTACCAACGGTCAAGATTCCAGGAACTCAACGAACAACAAGTACTTTCTTCTTACAATAAAATTAGGCAATAGAGCTTTATAAACCTAATAAATTCAGAATAGTTTTAAATTCATTGCTATAAAATATTATTCTAGTTTTTTCACCACTTTCTAATTTATAAAAGATTCATAATAATGACTCGAGAGAAAGAGCAAATAACACCGTAGTTATTAAACTATATTTTATTAAAAACCTAAAACCTCAGGAGTCCACCATTCACGTAATTGTAATATTATTCAGGAAATCAATAGTAAATAGTAATTACTAAATAGTATTAAGGTAATTTGGTATTATGTGTAATAATTAAATGTCAGGAATGAAAGCAAGTGATGTTAAATTTATTATGAGTGTTAATTATTTAGAAACCTGAAAGTGTGCCTATAGAAAAGTAAGGTAATTTTAATATATAACCTAAAGGTAAAAAAGTTATATTTTAAATAACTTAGGTTATATAATTTCGCTATTACGCAATATCAAGAGCACAGTGGTACAATATATTATAACGAATATATTGAAAAGAACCCCAATACCACAAAAATAA
Source organism: Prosapia bicincta (assembly GCA_036971475.1). Lineage (NCBI taxonomy): Eukaryota > Metazoa > Arthropoda > Insecta > Hemiptera > Cercopidae > Prosapia > Prosapia bicincta. The sequence goes on from JBAIZL010000005.1 coordinate 219,568,435, forward strand.
TCATAAATAACAAATAAAACAAGTAACTTAAGATTAAACCCTTATGTACATTTCGATGACCATGCCTTCATCATCAGAGGGTCTTATTACAAAATTACAATCTAGCAAACAAAAAGTTCCAAATTACAGTGATTCTCTTCTTGTTTGCTAGATTTTAATTTTGTAATAAGACCCTCTGATGATGACGACATGGTCATCGAAATGTACATAAGGGTATAATCTTAAGTAACTTGTTTTATTTGTTATTTTTATTATTTTTGTGGTATTGGGGTTCTTTCCAATATTTTTATTGTAAATTCGCTATTATTATCGATACATCGATAATAATTAACGAAGTTAATATTCTACCGTTATCATACTCTGTCATTGAAAGATTGGATGGCTCCATTAATTCAATTATCCATGACTCCATAATCCTTAAAATAATACTAAAACTATTAAAGCAGTCGTAAACGAATGATTTCATAAATAATAAAAATGTATTTTTCAAAACCACAAGAGATATATTATTTTTCCTGGCGAAGCAACTTTTACAAACAACAAATATTGCAAAACAAATTAAAACTGGTTGCAGAGTACAAATTTTTAATATTTTAAAAACTAAACAAAACGATGTTTCTTTAAATTACGGTTGCTAGGTAACGGAATTCACTAAAGTATAAAAAGGTTTATTGTTGATTACTGAATAGCGCCCCAGCGTATTCTTTTATATATAATAATTTTCCTAATTCTCTGTGCATCATGTTTTCCAACACAACAATAGTTTTTTATGATTTAAAATTAAAGCTTACATGTTGCAAATTGCATAGTGAACTAAATATTTACACAAACCATTGTACTTTTTTAGAAATATTACTAATAAATTCAATTATTTGTATGATAATATCTGTTTTAATGGTGAGTGCAAATATATTTTACACTAGCAAACCCGGCGAACTTGGTACCGCCTAGCAGCCAATGAATGTTTAGCTAAATTTAATTTCGTATTTATAAACATAACAGCTGCCCGGACAGACGTTGTCCTGTCTAACTTATCAACATTCAATTCGAACACGAACCAAAGATTAAAAAAAAACGTATAACGTATAATGTTTATTGTAATACTCAACAATATTCAATTTATTTTAGATCATATCTAAACATCTACTAATGGGTACTGAAAAAATGATTATAGCCACCTCGTCATGTTATGATTATAATTTTTAAAATTATAAATATACTTGGTGTCATATTATTTATTAACATTATAACCTAAACGTTGTCCGTTTAAAAAACAAAACATATTAGTAAAACTCTATACCTATTACATTCAAAAAGTACATTAACACACAAAAAATAGAATCTATATTTATTGTAATTTATTAAGAATCATTTTATAAATAAATATATTTATTTACTTATAAATTTAAGAAATTTTAAATTAAATAGCATTTTAATTTAATACTGCACAGTAAATAATGTCATATAAATTATTCCTTAAAACAGCTGTCATGTGAACTAACCTAAAAACATACATATTGTATGAAGTCATGTTTTCGCCTAATTTAAGCATTTAAGCTTTACGTCATAGCACGAAAACCACTATCTGTCGGTTATTAGTTGCATCTATACTTAATTCTTTATTTCAGTGTAAGTGACTGGGTTCTCGGTAAAAAAAAACTAAGCAATTGCATTTTATATTATTTTGTTATCGGCTTAAAATCAGGGTCGAAATATGTCAGAACCTTCACAGGAATTCATTCAATAACTCCCTAAAGGTGCTTGGTGATAGGATAAACCTTTATTAAGGGATAAGAGACATGCAAACAAATATTCCTTTTTATCTGTATAGGTATTTCCAAAAAACAGTTTAGTAATATTGCTAAATGAAGAACAGTGAATTTAGGAAAATTCATATCTTCAAAGTAAACAAAATCTACAATTAAAAATTTTCATATTAATTTAAATTTCTAATGAGGAGTAAAGTTTAGTTTTTTACATAGAAAATGAAGTGTTTTCACAATTACGAAACGAGAAAATAAAGAGAAAATATATTATGAACTCGTTTAACCAAAAGCAAAAGAATGTATTCGGTTCCATATATGTGTACAATTTTATGTAGGAATATATATACAAACAATGAAATGATTAGCACCTGCGAAACTACTAAGAAATAATAAGTTCCTATCTCTACTTGTTGAAAATCAAAAAAGATTTTGTTTCGAATTATATGTTTAACTTCAAACTTTAGTTAATGAATATTCCAAGCTAAACTTAAAGAATTTATTATAATTACATAAAATATAAAATTGTATAATACACTATTCATTATATCAATAATCCAAAATAGTTTCCCAGTCGATCGAGAAAAGTTTGACAATACATTTTCTTGATTTCTTGATATTTAATGAAGTGCACTCAAATATAAAATATGTTTTGGTTTATGTACACACAATCGGACCTATCGCTCGTTTTTTATGAGGCATAATTGTACCTAAATTGGTGATTGTTGATTGTTTCGTAGTAGCCAACATTTAGAATGAATTCAATGAAATGTTTTAAGATAAGATAAGATAGAAAGTCATATTTTATGGTTTTATGGTACTTAAAATCTACATGTTCGAAAACCTTGTTATATTGCCAGAAACCTTTCCTGGAATGTACTCATCAACTTGCAAAAGTCTCACGGCGATCGAATCAGTGGTTTAGTAACTCATAAGGCTCATACATTCAAACAAACATTCATTTATATATATATATATATATATATATATATATATATATATATATATATATTTATCAAATTCAATGTTTAATATCTCAGATTTTTATTACTGTATAGTTAGTTCCATTTAACATAATATGAAACAACTTATATTTCCAGAGATAGGAATATTAAGAGAAATTCTTTAATGTTTTTTGTTGTTAAATATTTATACAACTTTGTGATCGCCCACGCTTTGCACCTAACCTCTACTATAACTGTTGTTCTCCTCCGCACTGTGCTTATGTTTTATATAAACAATTTCTTTCGCGCTACCGATGATTACCTCGCCTTCTGTAATTCATTTCCGTTCTTCATCACGTGAGGCAGTACATAAATCATCTGTGTCTAAAACTCTTCCATTTTCCCTTTATATTTAAATTTAGAATTTCTGCAAGATTAATGGTAATATCCCTGACTCGTGTATTTACAGCTGGAATATTCTACACAAATCCGAACCTTGTACAGGTTTAAGCAATCCTATTGGCTCCGATAATTCTCTGTAGGTAACGTGTTTGGAAAACATTTTATTTTTGGTTGTAAAATGTAAACATTAAAAATAAGTTTAAACATTAAATTAATATTGTCTAAATACAGTATTCTTGCCTGTTTGTTTGTAAAAACCTATTTAAATTGAAATATAACATTTAATATAAACAAAAAAGTTTTAAAGTCAAATCCTTATTGAGCCGATGAAGAAAATTTCATTTTAATATCTCTTGAATGAATAATTACAAAATAATTCAATTATAAAAATTAACAATTCCAATGCGTCAATACAAAGTTTCTATAGCATAATATAGGCTGTTTTTACGAAATCATATGTTTTTAGTTTTTTTAAGGTAAGTAATACGAAAAAACTGTATGCATATAGTGTTACCAGCGCTCATAGGAAACAGTAATGTTCTGTTGTATCTTACAATGAGCTATTAAAAATAACTGTTTTAGTGCGTAAAATATATTAGTTCTGTTCTTATTCAGGTCCTTTTATTAGTTCACACTCTTTATATATATATATATATATATATATATATATATATATATATATATACATATATAATATTATTAAATTCAAATTTTCAATCATTAATAAATTAATATTTTCCCATCTACTCACGTCGAAAAACATTTTCTAAATGTAGTGGATGCCACCTGATGTTAATACAGTTTTAATAAATTAGGTGATAACTAATGACTTCATAAAAGAGCTATTGGCTTGATTAACTATTACCTAGCTATACGTGAGGTGGTAAAACAGCTGTTTTACCACATACGTTATAATACTTTATTTACAATAATAATAATTATTCAATAAAAAGAAACTTAAATAAAATGTTTCTTTGTTGACCAAAGTAAAAAATTGACTTTAATTTTTTTTTTATATTTGTTTCAATATGTTTTATGTTCCAGAACACTGTAAGAGCAAATGATGCCGTACAACACATGTCTTCATAATGAGCGATAGCATTAGCAATATCTCCTCCACGTGTAGCGACGAAGTTCACGCCCCACGATCACTGTAAACATGCGGTTTTTACTTCCCGGATATTAAACCGATGCCGATGCGAGAACTGTCTGCCAATTTAGTCCTTCATAAATCGATTAATTTCATTTAATCGATTAATAAATTTATTGAAATAATTTCAGTTTTAATATGTCAACTGTATTCAAGAAACTGGTGAAACAATTATCATTTCCTAATAACTGGACCAGCAATATAATCTTTTTCGTTTAACTGCTGAGGCATAACATATAACCTACAAACTCTTCATAAATAACACAGAATAACCAACGCTACACAACCGAACAATACGAAATATATAGGCACTTCAAACTAAACCCTACACACATACTCAATACACAATTACATTACGACTCACACTCACTTTTTGACATCATAACTTCTAATACTCACAAAATACACCCACACCACCATAACATACCCCCTCCCTAACACCCTAACCTACGTAAACCTTGAGATCAGTTACGGTCTGAGTTGACTATGTGACACATCTCCCGAAACGGCTGTCCTCAACAGATATAAGTAAAAGCTACTATAGGCAAGTTTATAGTGTTTCGTAACTACTTTACGTAAACGTAACAACGTACATTGACACACTGAATTGTTTCCTTATATCAATGTGAAATATTCCGAAATCTCACTGCCCATGTGTTCTCTTGAAATTAAATATTTCCATTGTACAAAATAAATATACAAATTATGAAATAAATACATACACATTTCTAAAAATAACACTAAGAACTTCTGGGAAACCGACTACACACATTTCCTCTTATAATAAGATCTTTAAAATGTTTATTCAATTTAAATATGATTATTTTTAATTAATAATTTAAAAACTTTCAATTTTACAATTTGATTCTACATAATTACCTTTAGCTTTCTCGTATCGAAACTGGTTTTATCGTGTAAGTTCCTCATTTTAGATTATTAAATCGAAGTTACATACCTCATTGTACTGCAAAGTTTTTTCCTTACGTGCTCTTAGATCGAGTCTTAAGAGCGTCGTAAAGCTCTACAACACTGAAGCATAAAACTTCTGAACTAGTTTTCATAAACACCAGACAGAAGTTCTGGCAAACCGATTCTTCGACGTTACTAACGCAACACACCCTGGTGTCTTTACAAGCTGACATGGCATCTCTGATTCCAACTTCAACCTTCTATCTGACCTCCTTACAATTGACTGTTTATAATATGTTTCACATCCCAGCATTAGGTGCTGTAGGGTTCATTCTTCTTATATCTCGGACTGCTCTTACCCGACTAATATTGCTCTATTCTTAGTGTACCTAAGAATGGATTGTCCCTGGTTAGTTTCGGTTAATTATAACCTATTCAGTCATGTGCTTAACATATAGCTTTGTTTGCGTCAACAAGCTATACAAGGAGAAACGCCTATACAGGGAATTGACAAAAGATGATATTTCAAGAAGTATATTTGCTTAATGTGTATGTGTGTGCGCTCGCAAGCCTGTATGTGTGATTTGTGCCCGCTCGCGGGTTTTTGTGTTTCTTATGTGTGTGTCTGTGTGTGTGTCTTTGAGGGGGAGAGAGAGAGAGTGTGTGAGTATGTGTGTTTAGGATTGTATGTAATTGTGTGTGTTTTTGTATGTTATTTTTTGTGTGTTTTGAATTAGTGTGTGTGTTACTCTGTGTTTGTTGTTGTGAGAGTATTCGTGTGTGTTTCTCTCTTTCTGTCTGTTTGTCTGTCTGTTTCTCTCTCTCTCTCTCTCTCTCTCTCTCTCTCGCTCTTTCTCTGTGTGTGTATGTGTTTGTTTCGTGTGAGAAGTTACAACCATTTCAGATTTTAATAGGTTGCTAAAATTGATCTTTAATTTATTGTATCACAACTTCTACACAATACGTTTGTATTTAGATTTCAATTATTCATAATAAAAGTATTTTTACTATATCTCTTTTAGCTTTCTACTTTATTTCTTTGTTTGTGCGCGCTTGTGTTTTTGTGTTTCTCATGTGTGTGTGTCGTTGAGAGAGAGAGAGAGAGAGAGAGAGAAAGAGAGAGAGAAAGAGAGAGAGAGAGAGTGTGTGTGTGTTTAAGATTGTATGTAACTGTGTGTTTTTGTATGTTATTTTTGTGTATGTTTTGAATGTCAGTTTTTGTTTGTTAGTGTGTGTTACTCTGTGTTTGTTGTTGTGAGAGTATTTGTGTGTGTTTCTCTCTTTCTGTCTGTTTGTCTGTCAGTTTCTCTCTCTCTCGCTCTTTCTGTTTGTGTGTGTTTTTTTCGTGTGAGAAGTTACAACCATTTCAGATTTTAATAGGTGGCTAAAATTGATCTTTAATTTATTGTATCACAACTTCTACACAATAGGTTTGTATTTAGATTTCAATTATTTATATTAAAAGTATTTTTACTATATCTGTTTTAGTTTTCTACTTTATTTCTTTGTTTGTGCGCGCTTGTGTTTTTGTGTTTCTCATGTGTGTGTCTGTGTGTGTGTCTTTGAGAAAGAGAGAGAGAGAGAGAGAAAGAGAGAGAGAGAGAGAAAGAGAGAGAGAGAAAGAGAGAAAGAGAGAGAGAGAGAAGGAGTGGGTGTGTTTAAGATTGTATGTAATTGTGTGTTTTTGTATGTTATTTTTGTGTATGTTTTGAATGTCAGTTTTTGTTTGTTAGTGTGTGTGTTACTCTGTGTTTGTTGTTGTGAGAGTATTTGTGTGTGTTTCTCTCTTTCTGTCTGTTTGTTTGTCTGTTTCTCTCTCTCTCTCTCTCGCTGTTTCTTTGTGTGTGTGTGTGTTTGTTTCGTGTGAGAGGTTACAACCATTTCAGATTTTATTAGGCTGATAAAATTGATTTTTAATTTATTGTATCACAACTTCTTCACAATAGGTTTGTATTTAGATTTCAATTTTTTATAATAAAAGTATTTTTACTATATCTGTTTTAGTTTTCTACTTTATTTGTTTGTTTGTGCGAGCTTATGTTTTTGTGTTTCTCATGTGTGTGTCTGTGTGAGTGTCTTTGAGAGAGAGAGAGAGAAAGAGAGAGAGGGAGTGTGTGTGTGTTTAAGATTGTATGCAATTGTGTGTTTTATATGTTATTTTTGTGTATTTTTTGAATGTCTGTTTTAGTTTGTGCGTGTGTGTTACTCTGTGTTTGTTGTTGTTAGAGTATTTGTGTGTGTTTCTCTCTTTTTGTCTGTTTCTCTTTCACTCTCTGTCTGTGTGTGTGTGTGTGTGTGTGTGTGTTTGTTTTGTGTGAGAATATACAAACAATACAGATTTTAATAGGTATCGAAATTTGACCTTTAATTTATTGTATCAATTAGATTTAAAATATTTTTAATAAAGGTATTTTTACTATGTCTGTTTTTGTTTTCTAAGTTATCTTTTTGAAATGACATTAAGTTTAGTGTTTTTCTAATTATGTGATAATTGCAAGAAAAAATTTAATCACTACTTTAGCCGAAAACATTTGGTATAATATTTTAATTTAATTTGTTTTTGTTACATTCCATCTCGCTACTACATTTACTAAAGTGTTTTACTATGAATGAAAATATCGCAGCAAATCCAGAATAATTTCCAACATGGAAATGGGGAAAAGGATTAGAAAATTGTGCCAGAAATCTACCACGAATAATTCACTTTGTTTTCAATTAGAGTGTATATTAACGTAAAAATAGGTTTTTTTTGTTCAAACCGAAGGAAGGGGTGGTTACACGCCTTCGCCTCGGCCACCCTTTTGCAGCTCATTGATATTTGGTGAAGATCCACCAATATGTCACTACAGTGGTGATATCTTCACTATAAAACATATTTTGGTGGATTGTGTTGGTTTAAGCAATACTCGTGCCCTTTTTATTGTGAAAGACAGTTCAAAAGTGGAGGGGGACGATGACTCAGCCATAAACCGGGCCATCGCAACTCTTGCACTATTTAAACATATCATGTAATGAATATTTTATGTGTGTTTAAGATTGTTTGTAATTGTGTGTTTTTGTATGTTATTTTTGTGTATGTTTTGGATGTCAGTTGTGTGAGTATGTGTATTACTCTGTGTTTGTTGTTGTTAGAGTATTTGTGTGTGTTTCTCTCTTTCTGTCTGTTTGTCCGTCTGTCTATCAGTATGTCTCTCTCTCTCTCGTTCTCTCCCTCTCTCTCTCTCTCGTTCTCTCCCTCTCTCTCTCTCTCTCGTTCTCTCCCTCTCTCTCTCTCTCTCTCTCTCTCTCTCTCTCTCTCTCTCTCTCTCTCTCTCTCTGGTTGTGTTTGTTTCGTGTGAGAAGATAAAAACAATACAGTTTTTAATAGGTTTCTAAAACTGATCTTTAGTTTATTGTATCACAACTTCTACACAATTGTTAATATTTAGATTTAAAATATTTATAATAAAGGTTTTTACTATATCTGGTTTAGTTGTCTACTTTATTAATTTGATATGACATTAGGTTTAGTGTTTTTCTAAAAATGTGATAGTTGCAAAAAATGTAGTCACTATTTGGAATAATACTTTATGTTGAACTTTTTTTGTTGCATTCCATCTCGATACTACTGTTATTAAAGTGTTTTACTATGCATAAAAGTATCGCAGGAAATCCAGAATAATTTCCAGGAGGGAAATGAGAAAATGGAGGAGAAAATTGTGCCAGATATCTACTACGAGTAATTCACTTTATTTTTAATTAGAGTGTATATTTACGTGAAAATACGATTCTTTTTTTATTCAGCTGTTTTTATACGTAGTATTGTTATGCAAACCTATCATTCTTTAACATAGGAGTAATATGGGTAGAATGTTTGATTATATTTTTTTAAAAGGATATTTTCGTTCTTTTCTAAATAGCCAACATTTTAGATTGCAAATCGAAAACTATCTTCGGTTAGTTGTGGTATTCCATAGATAATGTCTTATCATATACATTCCTAACATTAGTATATCACGATAAGTTATTTATTGATACTATTTAATAGAGCTTAATAGAAAAGGGTATTTATTAATATTTTATTTATTTATTATTATCTGCGTATAATTTACATAGTTACATTTATTTATTTCTTCTATTATATAGTTTGATATCGGTGCATATTTAGTTGTCATAAGTTGAATATAAATATCCAATTCCAATTTTCAATTAAATAGACTGCCTGTCTATTAACATTGCTAATGTTATTTTCTTTTTATACGTTCAGTAGCGTTACTGCCCTTCACCTGTAGTTACTTCCTGGGCACAGTGTTAAATTAAAATATTTATTACATCGTTTTTAAAATTTGTTTCAATATTACAATAACAAAATAGTTCTAGATTTTTCAACTTACAAAAAAATTAAATAATTCAATAAATTGAATGATGTTTAGTTCTACAGCTATTCTTCGAGCTTAGCTTGTGAGGTTGTGTTAAAACAAATAAAAGACGTACAAAAAACTCAAAAATTAATTATTTAGGTTTTTTTAAACCATCATAAGTTAATAAATGATTATTTTGTGAGTTTTGTGTACGACATATATTTGTATTTATATTCAGTTCTGTAAGTAAAAAAAAATCATTCTAAATCTAAAATAACACTAAAAAAACAATTTTTTTATGGATTATATCATCACAAAATGTGATTAAATTTAGGTAACTCTACTATTTGTTAATGTAACCTCAGATGTAACGTAATAAAAGGATTTGAAAATATAGAAATACGATATAATATAATAGAGGCAGACCTACTGCTATTGCGTTGAACATTTTGATTTTGTAATGGTGTTATTGATTTCAAATAAATTTATGAATGATAAATTATTGTCATTGAATTTAGGGGAAGAAATTGAAATTAAAAGAAATATTATAGTGGCAGTGTTTTTAACAAAACTACAGATTGACAACGATAGCTAGGAGGAGATACGAATAAATGTAAGAAAGGAAATCATTGTAAAAGGAAATGACAATCTATGTAGACGAGAAATTATTAAATAATTAAGAACAAATATGAAAACTCCATTTAGAACAAGTCGATAAAGAAAAGATGGAAAAGAACCTAACAGCATATTTGCAGACCTACCATTTACGTGACTCAGAAGAATAACATCCAAGATAATATGAAACGAAATAATTTAACAACTAGGATTATAAATTAGGAATGTTATAAAAAAAGTCGATGGGAAAACTAATTCTCCCAGAGATCTTCATACTGTTGAAGTCAATGGTAATTATGAAAGACTTTCAGGGATTAGTAATTTTGGAAATTTTGTAATCGTGATACGCGTTAGAAAAGATTTGTTTTTTATGTAAATTAAATTTTAAAATATAAATTTCAAGAGTGTCACGTAATGTGGTATATATTGAAAGCATATTTAAAGTAATATTTATTTAAAATTCAATGGACAAATAGTATTTTTTGAAAAATAATATTTACAGCTTTGCTAAGCACTTTTTTTTGAAGGCATTTAAATTATTTGTAGTATTAATTAAAATTATTTTATAAGAGAAAACCTTTTTCAGAAAAACATATTCCATACATCAACGTCTCCCGTTAATTAAAAATATCGATAAATCGTTTACTCTATATATCTCATACAATTTCATAATTAAAATGAACTCGGAGAGTACACACGCCCTATTTTATTCCGACCTTCTGTTATAACCGAAAATTGTGTAGAAGCCTGAGATTGATTAATACCGTCAACAATGCTTTCCTTTTACTTAGCAGCCACTTTGGGCTTTAATGGGAAGCTGTTAAATAAAATGCTTCACAAGGTCTTCCCACTCGCTTCCATAAATATGCCTTTTGTCTCAACATAAATGGTGAAAAATTTTTTTTCTCAAAAAGTAAAAGTTTTTAAAATCTTTCTTAGACATTGTAGTTTTATTGTTAGATGGTACAGATGTTCAATGACATAACAAAAAGTAAAACAGTATAATCATTACTGTTATGAGTATAGAACAAAGTTTTAAATAGTTTAATACAAAAATAAAATTGAGTAATAACATTATTTTAGTTACCTTAACCTCATTGCCCTTGTACTGCATTAAACCCGCTTATCACATTATTTGTATAATATACATCTTACTCATTGACATATCCCATTGCCACTTGTATTTTCTCATTGCAGTCTAGGATTCCTTTGTTTAGTTTATTTGGTTTTCAAGCTCTCATTGGCCTTCTTTTCTCATTCAACCTTCGCATATGCTCATACCAAAGTAGTTTTCGCATTTCTATCTCTTTATATGGTGTCTCTTTTGTAATTTTTGTAATGTTTTTATTTCTTGCTTTGTTTCTTAACGTTTGTCTATAGCGTCTTCCCCAAATCATTATTTCTTTTGAATTTACTCTGTTTATATACTTTTATTTAGCCCTCATATTTCTAATCGTAAATTCAGAAAACCTTTAATATTATCTATAAGATTTGGTGTTTAGTTGTGTATATCGTATATCGGAAATTTATTAAGCAACTCTATTGGCTCCGATAATTATGCGTAGGTAAATTCATTGCTTAAAGCTAACAGAAATCAATTTTTCAAAAATTGTTTATTTTTGGTTGTAAAATTTAAACTTAAAAAATAAGTTTAAACATAAAATTAATATTCTCTGAATACAGTATTCAATTTTTTTGTAAAAATACAGCTAATTTGAAATGTAAGATTTAATATAAATAAAAAACGTTTTAACGTTAGGTCTTAATTGTGCCAATGAAAAAGATTTTATTTGAGATACTTAAATGAATAATTACAAAATAATTTCATTATAAAAAAGCTGCGTCAATACATAATCCAGTGGTTCTACCACATAATCCATAATACAAAATTAGCTGTTTTTCAAAATCATGCGTTTTCCTATATATACACACACACACACACACACATATATATATATATATATATATATATATATATATATATATATATATATATATATATATAAGTTATATGAACATTTTATGTGAACATTTCATAATTAAATGCGTGCTAGGAAAATTCCTGCTTACGCAGCTTTTGTATTATTTAGGTGGTGAGAACAGAGCCCCGGCATTGTGTGAGTCGCCTCTGTATCGCACAGACATTTTCCGCTCCAACTGTATGTACATCAGTTGTATTTGAATTGTTTTATTAAGTATAATTTATATAACAGTTTTCCAAATTAATTGTTTATTAAATTCAACAAAGGTTTGTAAAAATAAAACCATTTTTTTAAAAACCTTTCGTGCTTAATATAACACGTAACTGGCGCAGTCGGTAGGACATCTCGGGAGAATTAATGAACATGATTTTTATCGATTTCAATCGTTAACCGAGATACTGCAAAAACTCGATTCATTACAGAGCGCATATCTGTAACGACATCAAGAAAACTTTAGTAGAGTGAATATCTACAACCACTTAGTAGAGCGCATATCTATTAAGAGCACGAGTGAATATCGTGTAAGTGAAAAGTGAAAAGTGAAAATAGTTCAAATGAGCAAAGTATTTTGGACCCACTTGTAAGTAGATCGTAAGAAATAGAATTAAGAAAAGTAGAGTAAATAATTTTAATTTTATACAATTGATTTTTAATTTTATTATTTTAAAGAAAAATAATATTAAATAATGGCAACGCCAATATTAAAGAAGGAATATCTTGATATGATTCCCGAGTATAGTGGAGAGCCCACTATGCTCCACAGATTTATTTCAATATGCGATAAGGTAGTAAATAAGTTTTATATAAACGAAAATCCAGAGGATTTTCAAAATGAATATCTGTTCTCCTCTATTCTTTCTAAATTAAAAGGCCAAGCACTAGAAATGGTCGTAAACTCTAACTCTTACAATTGGCACGAAATTAGAAAAGTATTATTAATTAGTTATTCAGACAAAAGAGATTGTTTCACATTAAACTTAGAGATGTCAGAATTAAAACAGGAAAGTAACGAATCACCATTTTAATTCTATGAGAAAATTCAAAAGTTACTAAATTTACAAATTTCATTTTTTATGAATAAAGAGCCTCAAAGGCAGATGGCTAAAGACGTTTTAATAGAATACGTTCAGAAACTAGCTTTAAGAGTTCTCCTTAGGGGTTTGCATGAACCCATCGGGTCACTAATGCGTACCAAGAACCCTAACACTCTTAGTGAAGCACTTAATATGCTCACAAACGTTTTTCAATTTAAGAATAATAAAATGTTTACTCAGCCAAGCAAACAACCAGTCTTTCAGAGAAGCCAAACTCATAACGTAAGAAGACCAATACATACTGAATTTAAATACCACCAAATACCTAAACAACCTTATCAACACCCAAATCCTTCCTATAGACCACCAACTTTTGCTAATCACGGTCAGCCTCAAAGGGGACAACCAAACAACAACACTACTAAACCTCAGTATCCTCAGCGAAATACGGGTTATCAATCTACCCCTATGAGTATTTCCACTAGACAGACAGGCCTTCTAGACAAACGAATTTGTATCAAATGACCGGACAAAGAGCTGAAAAAGACGATTACACTATGTACCAGACTAATGGACAGGAATCATTCGCTTTCGAAGAAGATCTCGGGAAAGAAGAGGACTTCGAAGAATCCTAAACTTTAACAGACAACTACGAAGAAGAGACCGTTAAAATCTATCAGGACGATTTTTTAGGACATACAAGCCTCGGAATCGATTTTCAATAATGAATCTACAAAGCGAAAATAACGAGCTACCATTTATATACGACACAGACACCAAATCTAGAATATTATTTGGCACAGGCAGTACTAGATCATTTATGCGAAAATCTTTAGGCTGGAAAAATTTTAAAACAAGCATAAAAAAGAGCCGTTTGAAGTAATCACCGCACACGGCACTTCAAAAGAAACTTTTTGCTGCACCATACCTCTGTTGTCTAAAAAAGCAATTAAATTTTATTTATTTGACTTTCATTAGAATTTCGACCTATTACTCGGGCTAGACAATATAAAGGATTTAGGAATAAGCTTAGACTTTATAAATAATAAATTAATACTTTGTGATGAGGAAATCCCTATTCAATATTTTAACACTGAAAAAGGAAGTTGTAATAAAACGGACAGCACGTCATTAAAGCAGGAACAATTTAGTTATGTTATACAAACCCGCACTAGCCAAACAGTTAAATTAAAAATACAAAATATTCATAATGGAGAAGGTATTTTACCACACAAACAAGTGAACGGATTAGAAATTCCGGATTAGTTTCAGTGCATAAGGGTGTAGCCTATTGCCCTATTATAAACAATACGGAAAAAAATGTAAAATTAACAATAAGTAAACCATTAGAGGTAAAATCTTTAGAGGAATATAATATTTTCAAACCTGATGCAATTCAAAGGAACACTAATTTCAATGTGTTCGATTATAAACAAACAAAATCAGGAAGTAAAAATTTCGATTTATCAAAATTTAGGATGGAACATATGAACTTAGAAGAAAAATCCGCCATAACAAATTTATTAAAAGAATATGCTGATTTATTTCATATTGATGGAAACAATTTAACGTTTACCAATCAGATAAAACATGTTATTAGGACTACTGACGAAATTCCCGTATACTCTAGGAATTACAGATACCCAGAAATCTACAAGAACGAAATTAATAAGCAAACTGAAGACATGCTTAAACAAAAAATTATCAGACCTTCAAATTCTCCATGGAACTCTCCTGTCTGGATTGTACCCAAAAAACAAGACGAAAGAAAATTTCGATTAGTAATAGATTTTAGAGGACTAAACAAAAAAACAATTGACGATAAATTTCCCTTGCCAAACATTACCGACATATTAGATAAATTAGGACGATCTCAGTATTTTACAACTTTAGATTTGGCCTCAGGATTTCACCAAGTAGAAATGGATAAAAATAGCATAGAAAAAAACAGCGTTTTCAACAGAAACGGGACACTACGAGTTTTTAAGAATGCCATATGGACTAAAGAATAGCCCCCCTACATTTCAAAGAATTATGAATAATATTCTGAGAGGCATTCAAAATGAAACATGTTTAGTTTATCTAGACGACATTATAATTTATTCCACTAGCCTCCAAGAACATATACAAAGACTTAAAGAAGTATTCGAGAGATTACGCAGAACCAACGTTAAAGTACAGCGGGATAAAACAGAATTTTTAAGAAAAGAAGTAGCATATCTAGGACATGTTGTGACACCGCAGGGCGTAAAACCCAACCGAACAAAGATTTTGGCAATCAAGGACTATCCAATACCTAAAACCACCAAACAAATTAAAGGATTTTTAGGACTATTAGGCTATTATCGAAAATTTATTAAAAACTTCGCCAAAATAACAAAACCGTTTACTAACTGTTTAAAGAAAAATGCAAAAATAAACATAGAAAATCCAGACTTTGTAGAATGTTTTGAAACATGTAAACATATATTGACTAATGAGCCCCTTCTACAATACCCAGATTTTGAAAAGGAGTTTACTCTAACGGCAAACGCTAGTAATTATGCACTAGGAGCAATTTTAAGCCAGTACAAAAATGGAAAAGACCTTCCTATAGCGTATGCCAGCAGAACGTTAAACGACAGCGAAACTAATTACTCCGCGATTGAAAAGGAATTATTAGCATGGGCCACAAAACATTTCAAGCCTTATTTATTTGGGAGAAAATTTAAAATTTATACAGACCATAAACCTTTACAATAGTTATTTTCAGTTAAAAAACCAAATTCCAAACTTTTAAGATGGAGATTAAAATTAGAAGAATATGATTATGACATAAGATACAAGAAAGGCAAACTAAACCAAAATGCAGACGCATTGTCTAGAATACAATTAAACGTCACTGATAAAAGGTCAACGAACACCAAACCCACTGTAGAACCAGACCTTGAGTTATCTCCAGCTGGGTTACTGCAACGTTACTTCCCGGAACTAAACGATAGAGATAACGAATCTATGGTCGTACAACTCGACGCAACAGATAGCGCCAACTTAGAGGTTAATGAAGAAAGCGACAGTCAAACTATTCACTCCAATTTTAAAGGGAATACCCAAATTGAAATGCCAATTTCCGACGAGCCTGTAAACTTTGGAAAAAATCAAATATTTTTATCATTAGTAAAATATGAGCCGAAGAAAGTAAAAATTATAAAGCTATTTGGAAGTTCAAAAATTCGTTTAATAGTCGAAATATCGGAAAATAATTTTAAAGAAGACATAGTCAATTTTGTAAAATCATATTTGGTACCCAAAATAAAATATAATCTATATTTTGAAGACGATTTTTATGAGAAATTTGCATCGTGCATAGCCAAAAATTTCAAACAAACTGAACAAAATTTAGTTAAGTGTAATAACAAACTCTTAGACCTAACATCGGAAGAAGATACCTTAGAAACGATAAGTAATTATCATGTTAGCAAAACCAATCACCGCGGGATACAGGAAACATACGAACAAATTAAGCGAAGATATTATTGGCCTAATTTAAAATGACTAATTCAAAATTTCATAAATCAGTGTGACATATGTCAAAGAACGAAATACGACAGAATTCCCTTACAGCTAGAAATGAACTTGACACCAACAGCTGCAAGACCATTTCAGATAATTCACGTTGACACAATCTCCTTGGAGAAGAATTCGTTTATCAGCATAGTCGACGCGTTCTCACGATATGCTCAAGCTTATTACTTGGGAAGCTCTCAAGCTACAGAGATTGCAGACCAGCTATTAGATTACTTCACGCATTTCTGCTTACCAACAGTTATAATCTCAGACAATGGAACGGAGTTTAATAACAGAATTGTAAAGGAGAAATTAGACTTGCATAAAATCAAAATTCACTTTATCAGCACACAAAACCCCCGATCAAACGGATTATGTGAAAGATTTCATTCCACTTTAATAGAACACATAAGGCTGTTAAATAATCAAATCGAATTTAAAAAAGACAGTATAATTAAGAAAGTTAAATATGCTATAATAGCTTATAACAATAGCGCACATTCAGTCACAAAATTAACGCCGTGCGAAGTCTTATTTGGACACATAAATTCAAACACTTTATTAGATATAGATTTAGAAAAACAAATTGTAAATGACTACGTTTTAAACCATAAAGAGAAAACAAAAATACTTTACGAAAACATTAGGGATAGCAATCAAAGAATTAAAGAAACAATTTTAGAAAATAGAAACGTAAACAAGGAACCACTTCCAGAAATACCACCGGAAGTCTATATAAAAACAGTTCAGAAGCAAAGCAAAACGAAAAACAGATATAGCAAGGAAGAGATAGCTTCAATAAACAAGGAAAGACAAACCGGTAAAATAAAGCCTGGACATCATAACACAAAAGACAAAATACATTTGTCGAAAATTAAAAGGCCTAAGAAGATAAAAAATGTAATTAATGCTCAAAATAATTTTCCAGGTCCCTCCTGTTCGTCATTGGCACAGCCACCGACTCAGCAGAGATCAGATAAATCAATAACAACCTCGGAATAATCCCAATAGACCTTGGGCCGGCCAAATTAGGATCTTCCTACCATACCTTTGTCCACTATTTTAATGTAAGAAACTTAGTTGCTCATTTAAAAAACATTGATGCTTATTATTATGATGTATTGCAAAATTTTGAAACTAGTTGCTACAATTGTAACGGTAGCTTATTAAACAATGAATATGTAACTGATTACAGTAATAGAATAAGAGATATTGTTAATTATTTGAAATATGTTAATCACAAAAAAAAAATTGTAATTGAAGAAAATTAGAAACTATACTCTTAAAGAGATAACAAAACAAAAGGAATTCTTATAAACTGACTAGAATCCTTTATCAAATCTATAACAGGCAATTTGAATGTAAATGATGGAAACAATTATGAAAAATTATATAAAACTTTTATTGTAATCAATGTAAATTTTGTAGAACAAAAAATTAAATTCTGATAACAATTGTATATGTTATAAACATTTTGTATCTATCCTATGATAGAAAAGACTCATTATAAATTGTATTAATCAATTAGAAATACTTTTGCTCAGTTGAATTATAATGAACAGAAAATTAAACTGTAAAATGCCCATCATCAAAAACAATAACGCCTACAAACTACGAGGATACTGCGTTGGAAATCGCAGACAACCCATTTAACTGGATCACAGACCTTCGCATGGCGACCTTCTCCAGTAAAGAGGACTTCAACCGATGCCGAAAATTGCCCTTTACGGAGGCCTATTCAGCAGCTTTATATACTTCGCCCTCATCAAGAAGATGAAGAGGACTTCAGCCGATGCCGAAACTTCGCCAACCCCCTAAGTTCTCTTTAGAGATGGAGGAGTTATATGAACATTTTATGTGAACATTTCATAATTAAATGCGTGCTAGGAAAATTCCTGCTTACGCAGCTTTTGTATTATTTAGGTGGTGAGAACAGAGCCCCGGCATTGTGTGAGTCGCCTCTGTATCGCACAGACATTTTCCGCTCCAACTGTATGTACATCAGTTGTATTTGAATTGTTTTATTAAGTATAATTTATGTAACAGTTTTCCAAATTATTTGTTTATTAAATTCAACAAAGGTTTGTAAAAATAAAATCATTTTTTTAAAAACCTTTCGTGCTTAATATAACACGTAACTTATATATATATATATATATATATATATATATATATATATATATATATTATAACATAAACGCATGAGGCTAAAGACTAAATTCAGTTTATATCCAAAAAGAAAAATAGTCGGAAGAAATATTAATCAAAAGTGACAAGAATAGTTGCTAAAAATACGGATAAAGTACTTAACCTTTGTTCTATTTAAAGTATAGTCATAAAGAGGCCGGGCAACCTTTAACAAAAAAAAGGTCCTACTATCTAAAAACATAGGAGTTTCCAAGAACCAAAATACCTGATATTAATAAAACTGTACCGTTAGAGAAAGCACTTTGTAAATGTGTGTGGGGATAACCAAATTAACTAAAATACGTAAGGGGGGAAAGATGATGCGAGGTGGGAAAAGGAAGTGATCAGGAGAGTCTTGGAGGAACTTGGATGACCAAGTGTCAGCAATGTAGATCAGGGGTAAATTTTGTTTAATAGAAGTAAGAGAATTGTAATTTATGTGTATGTAATGTATGTATGAATTGTTCTTGTATGTGTATAATTTAAAAGTGCGACGTAAATAATTTAGTGAAGAATTACGAAAATAAGTTAGTTACGTGAAAAGTGCAGCGAAGCAGCTATCAACGGTCAAGATCCCAGGAACTCAACAAACATTAAGTACTTTCTTTTTACATTAAATTTAGCCAACAGAGCTTCATAAACAGGAAATTCAGAACAATTTTAAATTCATTATTATAAAATAATAACCTAGCTTTTTACACCACGTTCTAATTTATAAAAAAGATCCATAATAACGACCAGTGAGAAAGAGCAATTAACACTGTAATTATTAAACTTTATTGTAATAACTTAGAGCCTCAAGAGTCCACCTTTTTTGTAATTGTAATATTATTTAAGGAATCAATCTTGTCACTAAATAGTATTAAGGTAAATGGGTATAATGTGTATTAATTAAATTTCAAGAATAAATGCAAGTGAATTTACATTTGATATTGGTGTTAATTAATTGGAAACTGGAAGATGAGACTATAGAAGGGAAGGTAATTATATATTACCTAAAGGAAAAGGTATATTTTAAATAACTTAAGTTTCGCAATATGTATTCTTGTGTATTAATAAAGAAACTAAGTGAAAATACAAATACAAGAATTATAATTGAATTTACAATTCAAAGATTTTGTTGTAATATTAAAGCTTTTGAATTGTTTAATATTCCTGATGGTGTTGGTACTGTTAGCCAACGAAAAGCTTTGAATTGTAAATTCAATTATAATTCTTGTATTTGTATTTTGACTTATATATATATATATATATATATATATATATATATATATATATATATATATATATATATGGTGAGTATAAACTAATAAAAGGTAAAAAAAATCAGACTGTTTGACACAAATAAAACTATAATAATAATAGTTATTATATAGAATTATAATAATATATTCTATCGCAGAAGTATTTATTTGATATGAATAATACTTCTTATTTGTAAAGGTAGGATTGCGTTGTAATTTGATTGAGATCTTAGTTAGCTTGTTATTCCTTGAAGGAACTACTGCAATAGCCTCCTTTGGGTAACAAGATATTAATTATTGCCCAGACCCTTCTGAAGTCTGAGCTTGCAAGGTTCTATCAGGACAGGCGAGACGTAGAAGACTAAAATAGCAGGTCTCAGCTTGCGCGGTTAATTATCGTAACCTGTAACGGACCTTACTTAGGGTCGAATGGTTAGACCGTGTAACCACTAACCACTTTCTATCAAAATTAATGTTCTTTGATGCCTACTACCTCCTAACTCCATCTCATAATTAATGGTAATATTATTATTAAGATAAATTAAAAATTAGAAAATAATTACTTTAATTAATTAATAACTAATTAAAGTACTGAAATTAATTACTTTAATATATATATATATATATATATATATATATATATATATATATATATATTACAATCTTCTATTCAATTCCTTCTATTAGTACAAACGCTTCCTGTATATACCTTGTGCAAATTTTCAGTCGTCAATATAATCCTTGTCACTCTGCCACTCAAGTGTAAATATATTTTTTAATACTTGTAGAGGGTAGTAATTGGTGTTAGTACAGTTTTCGCACTGTACAATATTAATTTATTTATTGATTTTAAGTAGAATTAAATTTAGGTTTATGAGGCCGAAAAACGTTTAACATAAGGAGTAGGTATGCATTAAATTTATTTCTTCTCGTTTGACTTTAAATAAGAGACATCATAAGATTTTATAAAAGAGCTGGTTTTATGTTTTAGGTTGTGTGGTAGAATAGATTTTTAACGCTTAGATTATGTTACTATATTTATTTTAATTGTAATTATCTATTACAAAGTAACTAAAATATTTTTTTTGTTTTATTCTAAGTAGGATTTTATTTAAAAAGTTTATATTTCTCGTATTAAATAAAACAATTTTATTTTTTCTCGTACATAATTTCCCATTTTTTCAAGTAATACGTAATAAATGTATGGATGTATAATGGAAAAGAGTTTTGAAAATAAAATTTAAAGCACTTGTTAGAATATTGACGTTTTTCACAAAACGTCGTTGACGAATTTTGTAAGTGTAATACTGTATCATTAGAATTGTGAAAAAGCGTTTTTTGTTTAATATTGAATTCAGTGAAACACCTTGATGTCTGATAAACCAGCTGTGCCTCGTTATTACTTACCTCATCTCTCACGCCCAGTGCCTGACCTTGAAACAAAATTACATTTTAAATGTTTATTTTAAGGAAAATTACTCCGTAAAGCTTTATTGCTTGGCTACAAACCGTAAACTTCACCAATTAAATTATTTAATAAGCAGTAGCGATGAGAGTCTTTTCCATAAAACAATCGTTGCTCTTGTTAAATTTAAAAGTTGGTACATATAAACTATTATGTTTAAAATGTTTCTAATATTAAAAATGAAAATGAAAAATAAACTTTCAATACTAAAGAATAGTCTTTGGACAGGCTTAACATTTTGAATAAATACTGTAAAATGTTCCTCAATTTACAATTTAAATTGTAATATTATAAAGCTGACTATTTTTAATATTTATCATTATAAAGTGATAAATAAACAAAAACAACCCTTTCTACAATTATTTAAACACCCTTGATGTATATTTTCATAACACTGTTAGCATCATCAGAAAGTACAAATATACTGTATGAGTACACTGTACTAAATAGTATATAGTTCACTGTATGAATATACTGTTACCAGCGCTCATAGGAAACAGTGATGTTCTGTTGCATCTTACAACGAGCTATTAAACATAACTGTTTTAGTGCGTAAAGTATTTAATTTGGTTACCATTCAGTTCCTTGCATTAGCTCACAATCTTTTTATACATATTATTATCAAATGTTCAAATTTTCAATCGTTAATAATATACTAATTTTTCCATCTACTGAAGCTCAAACACATTTTTTAAATGTAGTGGATACCACCTGATGTTAATACAGTTTTTAATAAATAAGTGATTACGTAAAAGTTCATAAGAAAATTGATTTTTGTATACGTCAAGTGGTAAACAACTGTTTTAACGCATACATTCTAATACTTTATTTATAATTATTTGATAAAAAAAACATAAATAAAATGTTTCTTTTTTGACCAAAGTAGAAATTGATAATACATTTTTAAATATTTGTTTCAACACATTTTATGTTTCGGAACACAGTAACAGAAAATGTTGCCGAAAAACACATGTCTTCATAATGAGCGATAGCATTAGCAATATCTCCACCAGCGATGATGTTCACGCCCCACGATCACTGTAAACATGCGGTTTGAACTTTCAGGATATTAAACCGATGTCGATGCGAGAACTGTTTGCCAATTTAGGCCTTCATAAATCGATTAATTTCATTAAATCGATTAATACATTTAATGAAATAATTTCAGTATTTGATATGTTAACTGTATTGATGAAGCCGGTGAAACTATTAACATTTCCTAATAACTGGACCAGCAATATAATCTTCGTTTAGCTGCAAAACCTTGAGGCCTCTCGGTTACATCCAGCACTAACAACAATTATTCTTTTTAACAGGACTCAGCCTTACAGCTGAAATATTTCAGAATGTTCTGGTGTATACGTGATCCAGAATGTTTGCGTAACATTCATGTTAAAACAGGTTTTTAGTGCTTTTCTGTAAACTAATTCATTCTATAGGTACTGAATTTTTTCCATGCAACAATGTTCAATTATCCAAAATGTAAGCTCATCTCACGACCCGAGTGTTCTCCTGAAATTGAATTTTTCCATTGTACACAATAAATAGAGTAACACGGAAATAAATACATATACATAATTTCTAAAATTATCAATTAGAATTTCTTTAAAACCGTCTACCTAGACAAAGTTCCGCTTACATTAGGATCTTTTATATTTAAAATTATTTCAACTAAATTCAATTCAATAACAGGTTTAGTCATTAATTAAATACTTTTAAGAGACAGACACCACTTCTTTCTCCCACAAACGTTTGTGACACCACACACCCTTGTGTCTATACAAGCCGACAAGGCAACTATAATTCCAATTTCACCTTTCGCTGACTTCCTTACAATAGACACATACAGTAATATATTTTACAGATTATGTTTTTCACAGAAAAATATATTCATTCATGTTATAATAAAATTACGCCTAAGATAAAATACTTCATATATAATAATTGTAATTATTTAATAAAAAGAAACTGAAATAAAATGTTTCTTTATTGACCAAAATAGAAATTGACTTGTGTCTTCATAAGCCGACATGGCATCTCTTATTCCAATTTCACCTTTCGCTGATATCCGTACAGTTGACATACAGTAATCTGTTTCAATTCCCAGCATCAGACGTTGTAGTGCTTATTCATCTTATGTTTCTATCCGAAATGGTTTCATTCTTAAAATTACATATTACTTCCTCTAGGACTGCTCTTACCTGACAAATTTGCCACTATTTTTATATTAGGCCTACCTAAGAATTGCCCCTGGTTAGCTTCGTTTATGTATATCCTAATCAGTCATGTACTTAACGTATAGCTTTATTTGCGGTTGTAACAGCTTACGAGTTACAGGGGGTTAACAAAAGATAACATTTCAAGAAATATTTTCGCTTAATGTGTATGTATGTATGTGTATGTGTGCCTGAGCGCAGGTCTGTGTGTGTGTGTGTGTGTGTGTTTGTCTGTTTGTGTGAGTGTGTGTGAGTGTGTTTTTTTTTGTGTGAGAAGATACAAAATACATATCTCAATAGTTTTCTAAATGTGATCTTTATTTTATTTCATACAAACTGGTACACAACAAGTATACATTTAGCTTGAAAATATTTATAATAAAGACATTTTTTTTATCTGTTTTAGATTTTACGTTATTTTGTTGAAATGACATTACGTTTAGAGTGTCCCTAATAATGGGATAGGAAGATTAAATCTATTCACTACTTTAGGAGAAAACATTTGGAATAACATACTATATTCAATTGTTTTTGTTGCATTACATCTCTCTACTATATTTAATAAAGTATTTTACT
This sequence comes from Prosapia bicincta, assembly GCA_036971475.1. Classification (NCBI taxonomy): domain Eukaryota; kingdom Metazoa; phylum Arthropoda; class Insecta; order Hemiptera; family Cercopidae; genus Prosapia; species Prosapia bicincta. The sequence goes on from JBAIZL010000005.1 coordinate 219,592,808, forward strand.
ATGAATGAAATTATATCAGGATTACCAGATTAACTTCCAGCAGGGAAATGGGAAAAAAGGGCAAATTGTGCCAGAAATCTACCACGAGTAATTCACTTTAATTTTAATTAGAATGTATGATTACGTAAAAACAAGATTTTTTTTTACTTGGCTGTTTTATAGTATTGTTTTGCAAACCTATAACTCTTTAATATAGGAATAATCTGGGTAGACTGTTTGATTATATTATTTCAAAATGATATTTTCGTTTTTTTTCAAAATGACTATTTTAAAATGTATATAGAAACCTATCCTTAGTTAGTTGTGATATTCCATAGAGATTGTGTTGATCACATACATTCCTTACAGTAGTATATCTCGATAAGTTACTATCGATACTATCTAATAATGTTTATTGGAAAACTGTATTTATTAATATGTTTTTCATTTATTACTATCTATGTGCGTATAATTTATATATTTATATTTATTTTAAAGTATTAGATAGTTTAATATTCATGCATTTACTTGTTATAATTTGAATATAAATATCCAATCGTTCTTTAGAATGAAATAGGCTACCAGTCAATTACCTTTCCTAAGGTTATGTTTTCTGTTTATATGTTTATTAACATTACTGCCCTTCATCTGATAGTTAGTTTGTAGGCATAGAATTATAATAAAATAATTATGTTAAAATAATAGAAGTACGATTTTCTATTAACGAGCAATATTAGAGCATTCATTAGACATTTCTGTATCAAAATTGAACAGTTTTGTAGTGCTACAATTAAAACGGTTTTGACACAATGCCATCGCTCAAAAATTCCTGTGAATAAAAAATTTGACGAGGATGTATTTTTATGGTTTACGCAAGATCTTGCTGAAAAGAAAATATTTAGACGAATTCACAGATTTGATTCCGTCTGAAAATTACTCACTCCAGCAAGTGTACAATGCGAACGAGACTGGATTGAATTTTAAAGCCCTTCCCACTAAAAGTATTGCTTCTAAAGAGTTATCTTCTGTACAGCGTCTCACAGTTTTAGCCTGCAGTAACGCCGCGGGAACAAATAAGCTACCATTAATGGTGATTGGAAAATCCGCCACGCCACAAACCCTAAAATTATGAACTTGAATTCTGTCCCTGTTATTTACAGAATCAGTGTAAGGCGTGGATTACTGGTAATATTTTCAAGGAGTAGTTAAAAAATTAATTTGTTTCCTTAGTAAAAAAATTCATGAAACAAATGGTCTGTCACCTAAAGCTTTGTGGAAACACCACTTAGAACACGGGATAATGAAACTGGGCTATTTCAGCTCTCATTGCAAGAGTACCAGGATGTGAAGAGGCTGAAGAACGTTGCCTAGTGTGGACAGTACTAGATAAAAATTAAGATAATACCGAGCATGACATGGTGTCTATGATGCAGGATCAACACGATGACAGTGTAGCATATAGCGATAACGAGTAAAAAGATGCCTCTACGAATGCTGTTACTCATGTCAACGCTACCATTAGGTACAACAAAATGCACCCAATGATGTTGTGTTTGTGCGACGGTGGCTCAGCATCTCATCCTCGGGAAGGTTTAAGTCTCTAACCCAGATGAAGATTACTGATTTTAGGTGAAAAATATAGTTTCTTTTATTTTTTCTTTTATTTTTGTAGTATCTTTTATTTTAAAGTGAAACATATATTTTACGGTTTGTCTTTTTTCTTCTTAATTTACTGCCAATAAATTCTATGTTAATGAAGAATAAAGTAGTACAGTATAGGACTTCGTATGATATCACATTTTTACTGTGACAATTCCAATATATTGCACATTTCAGTCCTGTTTTACGTAAGTAGCACACTTGCAGTACATATTTCATTCTTTTTTAAAGTTTATTTTCACCAAATCATTTTCGGATTTCGCGGGGGTTCGGATATCTGGAGTTCTAGTGTATATATGTATATATATATATATATATATATATATATATATATATATATATATATTAATTATTTTATATTCAAAGCTTTTCTTTGATAAACAGTACCAATATCATCAGAAATGAATTACTGATGAATTATTTTCACAGAAATGAAAACAAATTCTTGTATTTGAATAACCTGAGTTGTTTTTAATTATTAAACAAGAAAACATATTTTGTATATATATATATATATATATATATATATATATATATATATATATATATATATACAGGACAAATACGGTGGGCCTTATTTCACAAAATAAGAAATTATTTCATAGTTTTATGTAGTTAGTTTGTAGGTTTATTTATTTTATATATAAAATTATTTATGTTATATATATATATATATATATATATATATATATATATATACTATTATAAACATTGCAAGCTCCACACTTGATTACATAAAGTGTTGGACAGCTACGAACATGACCTCATATGTCACTCATAGAGATCCTATTTGACTTTTCTATTCGTGAACAGCTTATCTTTAATATCAATAGGAATAGGTATCCCGCCGGTGCTGCGGTCTGGTGTAGCTTAGGGTACTAGTTCTCGTAATTGTAGATACGATATACTCTGATGTTACTTTTACAAAAAAATGTATCAATGAAAAAAAAACACACAAAAATGTAGCTTTCTTTTTACCTAATATTACTGTAGAAATTGGTAAAATGTTTGCATCAGTACATAGGAGTTATTAATGGCCAAAAGCTTTTCCTGGGTAAATCGGCCTCCGGAGCCGCTGCGCTGTAGGCTAATTACAACGGATCAGTAAATAAAGTTCCCTCCCCTCATCCTCGATTGCTCCTTTACCTGACTCGGCTGAATGTTCCAGTGAGCTTCATTAATATGAAGAAATCGTCCTTCGTTAGACGAAAAACATTATTAAATATTTTGCTCATTTATAGATAATAGATATATATCATACGTTGTCTAACAGATAGAATATTTTCACGTTTTAAATGTATTTATTTGAAAAATGTATTTATTTAATTGTTTAGCTTATTTCTTGCTAAAAATAAAGTTTCTTTACAAATATGTATGTTTGACTAGAATCACTTTTGTATATTTTTTTTAAGTGATTAGTATTTTATAAATTTTGCCGCTCTATAAATGTAAAATACGAAACCTGGTAATTTATGTAGGGTTTAAATATGTTATTGTTGTTTCCTAAAGCTGGCCTGCATACTGAGAAGTAGCCATTGTATTTATTTCAGGCTCTCTCTCTCTCTCTCTCTCTCTCTCTCTCTCTCTCTCTCTCTCTCTCTATATATATATATATATATATATATATATATATATATATATATATTATGTTGTTTATAATGATTTAGGTAGTATACTCCCGCCAAGGATTTTGGCATATTATATATATGCAATATATATGTATATTTGTATATATATATGCGAATATGTGTTCGCTACACAACAGAATAATACGAAATATACAGACACTTCAAACTACACCCTACACACATACTCAATACACAATTACATTACAACTCGCACGCACCTTTTGACATCATAGATCCTAATAGTCACAAAATACACCCACACCACCATAACATACCACCCCCCCCCCTAACACCCTAATCTACGTGAACCTTGAGATCAGTTACGGTCTGAGTTGACTATGTGACACATCTCCCGAAACGGCCATCCTCAACAAATATAAATAAAAGCTACTATAGGCAAGTTTATAGTGTTTCGTAACTACGTTACATAAACGTAACAACGTACATTAACACAATGAATTGTTTCCTTATATCAATGTGAAATGTTCCAAAATCTCACGGCCCATGTGTTCTTTTGAAATTAAATATATCCATTGTACAAAATAAATATACAAATTATGAAATAAATACATAAACATATCTAAAAATAACACTAAGAACTTCTGGGAAACCGACTACACACATTTCCTCTTATAATAAGATCTTTAAAATGTTTACTCAATTTAAATATGATAATTTTTAATCAATAATTTAAAAACTTTCAATTTTACAATTTGATTCTATATAATTACCTTCAGCGTTCTCATATCGAAACTGGTTTTATCGTGTTAGTTCCTCATTTTAGATTAATAAATCGAAGTTACATACCTCATTGTACTGCAAAGTTTTTTCCTTACGTGCTCTTAGATCGAGTCTTAAAAGCGTCGTAAAGCTCTACAACATTGAAGCATAATTTTCTGAACTAGTTTTCTTAAACACCAGACAGAAGTTCTGGCAAACCGATTCTTCGACGTTACTAACGCAACACACCCTGGTGTCTTTACAAGCTGACATGGCATCTCTGATTCCAATTTTAACCTTCTATCTGACTTCCTTACAATTGACAGCTTATAATCTGTTTCACATCATAGCATTAGGTGCTGTAGGGTTCATTCTTCTTATGTCTCGGACTGCTCTTACCCGACTAATATTGCTCTATTTTTAGTGTACCTAAGAATGAATTGTCCCTGGTTAGTTACAGTTAATTATAACCTATTCAGTCATGTGCTTAACATATAGCTTTGTTTGCGTCAACAAGCTATACAAGGAGAAACGCCTATACAGGGAATTGACAAAAGATGATATTTCAAGAAGTACATTTGCTTAATGTGTATGTGTGTGCGCTCGCAAGCCTGTATGTGTGTTTGTGCGCGCTCGCGGGGATTTTGTCTTTCTTATGTCTGTAATCTGTTTCACATTACAGCACCAGGTGTTGTGTCCATTCTTCTTTTGTTTTTATCCGGCTTAACACACTGCGACTAGAATGGTTTCATTATTGAAATTACACATTACTTTCTCTCGGACTGATCTTACCTGACTAATTAGGCTCTATTTTAGTGTACCTAAGAAGGAATTGCCCCTGGTTAGCTTCGTTTAGTTATAACCTATTCAGTCATGTGCTTAACATATGGCTTTATTTGGGTCAATAAGCTATACAAGGAGAAACAGCTATTCAGGGAATTGAAAAAAGATAATATTTCATGAATATATTCACTTAATGTGTATGTGTGCGTGCGCGAAGATCTGTGTGTGTGTGTGTGTGTGTGTTTTTGCGCGCACACGGGTTTTTGTGTTTCTTGAGAGTGGGTGTGTGTATGTGTGTCTTTGAGGGGGAGAGAGAGAGTGTGTGAGTATGTGTGTTTAGGGTTGTATGTTATTGTGTGTGTTTTTGTATGTAATTTTGTGTGTTTTGAATGCCAGTTTATGTTTGCTAGTGTGTTTGTTTCTCTCTTTCTGTTGGTTTGTTTCTCTCTCTCTCTCTCACGCTCTTTCTCTGTGTGTGTGTGTTTGTTTTGTGTGAGAAGTTACAACCATTTGAGATTGTAATAGGTTGCTAAAATTGATCTTTAATTTATTGTATCACAACTTCTACACAATAGGTTTGTATTTAGATTTCAATTATTTATAATAAAAGTATTTTTACTATATCTCTTTTAGTTTTCTACTTTATCTCTTTGTTTGTGCGCGCGCGTGTGTTTTTGTGTTTCTCATGTGTGTGTGTCTTTGAGAGAGAGAGAGAGAGAGAGAGAGAGAGAGAGAGAGAGAGAGAAGGAGAGAGGGAGAGTGTGTGTGGGTTTAAGATTGTATGTAATTGTGTGTGTTATTGTATGTTATTTTTGTGTGTGTTTTGAATGTCAGTTTGTGTTTGTGAGTGTGTGTGTGTTACTCTGTGTTTGTTGTTGTTACAGTATTTGTGTGTGTTTCTCTCTTTCTGTCTGTTTGTCTGTCTGTCTGTCAGTATGTCTCTCCCTTTCGTTCTCTCTCTCTCTCTGTTTGTTTCGTGTGAGAAGATAAAAACAATACAGTTTTTAATAGGTTTCTAAAATTGATCTTTAGTTTATTGTATCACAACTTCTACACAATTGTTAATATTTAGATTTAAAATATTTATAATAAAGGTTTTTACTATATCTGGTTTAGTTGTCTACTTTATTAATTTGATATGACATTAGGTTTAGTGTTTTTCTAAAAATGTGATAGTTGCAAAAAAATGTAGTCACTATTTGGAATAAGAAAAGATTTGGAATAATACTTTATTTTGGAGTGTTTTTGTTGCATTCCATCTCGATACTACTATTATTAAAGTGCTTTACTATGCATAAAGGTATCGCAGGAAATCCAGAATAATTTCCAG
>JBAIZL010000005.1:219603906-219653906 GCA_036971475.1 Prosapia bicincta
ATTGCGTTGTAATTTGATTGTGATCTTAGTTAGCTTGTTATTTCTTGAAGGAACTACTGCAATAGATTCCTTTGGGTAACAAGATATTAATTATTTCCCAGACCATTCTGATGTCTGAGTTTGCAAGGCTCTATCAGGACAGGCGAGACGTAGAAGACTAAAATAGCAGGTCTCAGCTTGCGCGGTTAATTATCGTAACCTGTAACGGACCTTACTTAGGGTCGAATGGTTAGACCGTGTAACCACTAACCACTTTCTATCAAAATTAATGTTCTTTGATGCCTACTACCTCCTAACTCCATCTCATAATTAATGGTAATATTATTATTAAGATAAATTAAAAATTAGAAAATAATTACTTTAATTAATTAATAACTAATTAAAGTACTGAAATTAATTACTTTAATATATATATATATATATATATATATATATATATATATATATATATATTACAATCTTCTATTCAATTCCTTCTATTAGTACAAACGCTTCCTGTATATACCTTGTGCAAATTTTCAGTCGTCAATATAATCCTTGTCACTCTGCCACTCAAGTGTAAATATATTTTTTAATACTTGTAGAGGGTAGTAATTGGTGTTAGTACAGTTTTCGCACTGTACAATATTAATTTATTTATTGATTTTAAGTAGAATTAAATTTAGGTTTATGAGGCCGAAAAACGTTTAACATAAGGAGTAGGTATGCATTAAATTTATTTCTTCTCGTTTGACTTTAAATAAGAGACATCATAAGATTTTATAAAAGAGCTGGTTTTATGTTTTAGGTTGTGTGGTAGAATAGATTTTTAACGCTTAGATTATGTTACTATATTTATTTTAATTGTAATTATCTATTACAAAGTAACTAAAATATTTTTTTTGTTTTATTCTAAGTAGGATTTTATTTAAAAAGTTTATATTTCTCGTATTAAATAAAACAATTTTATTTTTTCTCGTACATAATTTCCCATTTTTTCAAGTAATACGTAATAAATGTATGGATGTATAATGGAAAAGAGTTTTGAAAATAAAATTTAAAGCACTTGTTAGAATATTGACGTTTTTCACAAAACGTCGTTGACGAATTTTGTAAGTGTAATACTGTATCATTAGAATTGTGAAAAAGCGTTTTTTGTTTAATATGGAATTCAGTGAAACACCTTGATGTCTGATAAACCAGCTGTGCCTCGTTATTACTTACCTCATCTCTCACGCCCAGTGCCTGACCTTGAAACAAAATTACATTTTAAATGTTTATTTTAAGGAAAATTACTCCGTAAAGCTTTATTGCTTGGCTACAAACCGTAAACTTCACCAATTAAATTATTTAATAAGCAGTAGCGATGAGAGTCTTTTCCATAAAACAATCGTTGCTCTTGTTAAATTTAAAAGTTGGTACATATAAACTATTATGTTTAAAATGTTTCTAATATTAAAAATGAAAATGAAAAATAAACTTTCAATACTAAAGAATAGTCTTTGGACAGGCTTAACATTTTGAATAAATACTGTAAAATGTTCCTCAATTTACAATTTAAATTGTAATATTATAAAGCTGACTATTTTTAATATTTATCATTATAAAGTGATAAATAAACAAAAACAACCCTTTCTACAATTATTTAAACACCCTTGATGTATATTTTCATAACACTGTTAGCATCATCAGAAAGTACAAATATACTGTATGAGTACACTGTACTAAATAGTATATAGTTCACTGTATGAATATACTGTTACCAGCGCTCATAGGAAACAGTGATGTTCTGTTGCATCTTACAACGAGCTATTAAACATAACTGTTTTAGTGCGTAAAGTATTTAATTTGGTTACCATTCAGTTCCTTGCATTAGCTCACAATCTTTTTATACATATTATTATCAAATGTTCAAATTTTCAATCGTTAATAATATACTAATTTTTCCATCTACTGAAGCTCAAACACATTTTTTAAATGTAGTGGATACCACCTGATGTTAATACAGTTTTTAATAAATAAGTGATTACGTAAAAGTTCATAAGAAAATTGATTTTTGTATACGTCAAGTGGTAAACAACTGTTTTAACGCATACATTCTAATACTTTATTTATAATTATTTGATAAAAAAAACATAAATAAAATGTTTCTTTTTTGACCAAAGTAGAAATTGATAATACATTTTTAAATATTTGTTTCAACACATTTTATGTTTCGGAACACAGTAACAGAAAATGTTGCCGTAAAACACATGTCTTCATAATGAGCGATAGAATTAGCAATATCTCCACCACGTGTAGCGATGATGTTCACGCCCCACGACCACTGTAAACATGCGGTTTGAACTTTCAAGATATTAAACCGATGTCGATGCGAGAACTGTTTGCCAATTTAGGCCTTCATAAATCGATTAATTTCATTAAATCGATTAATACATTTAATGAAATAATTTCAGTATTTGATATGTTAACTGTATTGATGAAGCCGGTGAAACTATTAACATTTCCTAATAACTGGACCAGCAATATAATCTTCGTTTAGCTGCAAAACCTTGAGGCCTCTCGGTTACATCCAGCACTAACAACAATTATTCTTTTTAACAGGACTCAGCCTTACAGCTGAAATATTTCAGAATGTTCTGGTGTATACGTGATCCAGAATGTTTGCGTAACATTCATGTTAAAACAGGTTTTTAGTGCTTTTCTGTAAACTAATTCATTCGATAGGTACTGAATTTTTTTTCCATGCAACAATGTTCAATTATCCAAAATATAAGCTCATCTCACGACCCGAGTGTTCTCCTGAAATTGAATTTTTCCATTGCACACAATAAATAGAGTAACACGGAAATAAATACATAGACATAATTTCTAAAATTATCAATTAGAATTTCTTTAAAACCGTCTACCTATACAAAGTTCCGCTTACATTAGGATCTTTTATATTAAAATTATTTCAACTAAATTCAATTCAATAACAGGTTTAGTCATTAATTAAATACTTTTAAGAGACAGACACCACTTCTTTCTCCCACAAACGTTTGTGACACCACACACCCTTGTGTCTTTACCAGCCGACATGGCAACTCTGATTCCAATTTCACCTTTCGCTGACTTCCTTACAATAGACACATACAGTAATATATTTTACAGATTATGTTTCACAGAAAAATATATTCATTCATGTTATAATAAAATTACGCCTAAGCTAAAATACTTCATATATAATAATTGTAATTATTTAATAAAAAGAAACTGAAATAAAATGTTTCTTTATTGACCAAAATAGAAATTGACTTGTGTCTTCATAAGCCGACATGGCATCTCTTATTCCAATTTCACCTTTCGCTGATATCCGTACAGTTGACATACAGTAATCTGTTTCAATTCCCAGCATCAGACGTTGTAGTGCTTATTCATCTTATGTTTCTATCCGAAATGGTTTCATTCTTAAAATTACATATTACTTCCTCTAGGACTGCTCTTACCTGACAAATTTGCCAATATTTTTATACTAGGCCTACCTAAGAATTGCCCCTGTTTAGCTTCGTTTATTTATATCCTAATCAGTCATGTACTTAACGTATAGCTTTATTTGCGGTTGTAACAGCTTACGAGTTACAGGGGGTTAACAAAAGATAACATTTCAAGAAATATTTTCGCTTAATGTGTATGTATGTGTGTGTATGTGTGCCTGAGCGCAGGTCTGTGTGTGTGTGTGTGTTTGCTTGTTTGTGTGAGTGTGTGTTTTTTTGTGTGTGAGAAGATACAAAATACATATCTCAAACGTTTTCTAAATGTGATCTTTATTTTATTTCATACAAACTGGTACACAACAAGTATACATTTAGCTTGAAAATATTTATAATAAAGACATTTTTACTATCTGTTTTAGATTTTACGTTATTTTGTTGAAATGACATTACGTTTAGAGTGTCCCTAATAATGGGATAGGAAGATTAAATCTATTCACTACTTTAGGAGAAAACATTTGGAATAACATACTATATTCAATTGTTTTTGTTGCATTACATCTCTCTACTATATTTAATAAAGTGTTTTACTATGAATGAAATTATATCAGGAGGACCAGATTAACTTCCAGCAGGGAAATGGGAAAAAAGGGCAAATTGTGCGAGAAATCTACCACGAGTAATTCACTTTAATTTTAATTAGAATGTATGATTACGTAAAAACAAGATTTTTTTTTTACTGGGCTGTTTTATAGTATTGTTTTGCAAACCTATAACTCTTTAATATAGGAATAATCTGGGTAGAATGTTTGATTATATTATTTCAAATGAATATTTTCGTTTTTTTCAAAATGGCTATTTTAAAATGTATATAGAAACCTATCCTTGGTTAGTTGTGATATTCCATAGAGATTGTGTTGATCACATACATTCCTTACAGTAGTATATCTCGATAAGTTACTATCGATACTATCTAATAATGTTTATTGGAAAACTGTATTTATTAATATGTTTTTCATTTATTACTATCTATGTGCGTATAATTTATATATTTATATTTATTTTAAAGTATTAGATAGTTTAATATTCGTGCATTTACTTGTTATAATTTGAATATAAATATCCAATCGTTCTTTAGAATGAAATAGGCTACCTGTCAATTACCTTTTCTAAGGTTATGTTTTCTGTTTATATGTTTATTAACATTACTGCCCTTCATCTGATAGTTAATTTGTGGGCATAGAATTATAATAAAATAATTATATTAAAATAATAGAAGTACGATTTTCTATTAACGAGCAATATTGGAGCATTCATTAGACATTTCTGTATCAAAATTGAACAGTTTTGTAGTGCTACAATTAAAACGGTTTTGACACAATGCCATCGCTCAAAAATTCCTGTGAATAAAAAATTTGACGAGGATGTATTTTTATGGTTTACGCAAGAGAGGGAGTTCCTTTTAGTGGCCCATTAATACAAGAAAAGGCATTACAGTTAAAGCAATTAATAAACGGTAATTTGGAATTTACTGCTAGCAATAGAGGGTTGGATAGATGGAAGAGAAGGCACGGAATTAGACAACTAATGGTAAGCGGAGGGAAGTTATCAGCTGATGATCTTGCTGAAAAGAAAATATTTAAACGAATTCACAGATTTGATTCCGTCTGAAAATTACTCACTCCAGCAAGTGTACAATGCGAACGAGACTGGATTGAATTTTAAAGCCCTTCCCACTAAAACTCTGGCTTCTAAAGATTTATCTTCTGTATCAGGCTTTAAAACAAGCAAACAGCATCTCACAGTTTTAGCCTGCAGTAACGCCGCGGGAACATATAAGCTACCATTAATGGTGATTGGAAAATCCGCCAAGCCACAAGCCCTAAAATTATGAATTTTAATTCTGTACCCGTTATTTACAGAATAAGTGTAAGGCGTGGATTACTGGTAATATTTTCAAGTAGTTAAAAAATGAATTTGTTTCCTCAGTAAAAAATTTCATGAAACAAATGGTCTGTCACCAAAAGCTTTGTGGAAACACCACTTAGAACACAGGATGATGAAACTGGGCTATTTCAGCTGTCATTGCAAGAGTACCAGGATGTGAAGAGGCTGAAGAACGTTGCCTAGTGTGGACAGTACTAGATAAAAATGAAGATAATACCGAGCACGACATGGTGACTATGATGCAGGATCAACACGATGACAGTGTAGCATATAGCGATAACGAGGAAAAAGATGCCTCTACGAATGCTGTTACTCATGTCAACGCTACCGTTACGTACAACAAAATGCCCCAAATGATGTTATGTGTGTGCGACGGTGGCTCAACATCTATTCCTCGGGAAGGTTTAAGTCTCTAACCCAGATGAAGATTACTGATTTTAGGTGAAAAATATAGTTTCTTTTATTTTTTCTCTTATTTTTGTAGTATCTTTTATTTTAAAGTGAAACATATAGTTTACGGTTTGTCTTTTTTCTTCTTAATTTACTGCCAATAAATTCTATGTTAATGAAGAAATACAGTAGTACAGTATAGGGCTTCGTATGATAACACGTTTGTACTGTGACAATTCCAATATATTGCACATCTCAGTCCTGTTTTACGTAAGTAGCACACTTGCAGTATATATTTCATTCTTTTTTAAAGTTTATTTTCACCAAATCATTTTCGGATATCGCGGGGGTTCGGATATCTGGGGTTCTAGTGTATATATATATATATATATATATATATATATATATATATATATATATATATATATATATATATTAATTATTTTATATTCAAAGCTTTTCTTTGATAAACAGTACCAACATCATCAGAAATGAATTACTGATGAATTATTTTCACAGAAATAAAAAAAAATTCTTGTATTTGAATAACCTGAGTTGTTTTTAATTATGAAACAAGAAAACATATTTTGTATATATATATATATATATATATATATATACAGGAAAAATACGGTGGACCTTATTTCACAAAATAAGAAATTATTTCATAGTTTTATGTAGTTAGTTTGTAGGTTTATTTATTTTATATATAAAATTATTTATGTTATATATATATATATATATATATATATATATATATATATACTATTATAAACATTGCAAGTTCCACACTTGATTACATAAAGTGTTGGACAGCTACGAACATGACCTCATATGTCACTCATAGAGATCCTATTTGACTTTTCTATTCGTGAACAGCTTATCTTTAATATCAATAGGAATAGGTACCCCGCCGGTGCTGCGGTCTGGTGTAGCTTAGGGTACTAGTTCTCGTAATTGTAGATACGATATACTCTGATGTTACTTTTACAAAAAAATGTATCAATGAAAAAAAAACACACAAAAATTTAGCCTTTTGTTTTACCTAATATTACTGTAGAAATTGGTAAAATGTTTGCATCAGTACATAGGAGTTATTAATGGCCAAAAGCTTTTCCTGGATAAAACGGCCTCCGGAGCCGCTGCGCTGTAGGCTAATTACAACGGATCAGTAAATAAAGTTCCCTCCCCTCATCCTCGATTGCTCCTTTACCTGACTCGGCTGAATGTTCCAGTGAGCTTCATTAATATGAAGAAATCGTCCTTCGTTAGACGAAAAACATTATTAAATATTTTGCTCATTTATAGATAATAGATATATATCACACGTTGTCTAACAGATAGAATAATTTCACGTTTTTAAAAAATGTATTTATTTAATTGTTTAGCTTATTTCTTGCGTAAAAATAAAGTTTCTTTACAAATATGTATGTTTGACTACAATCACTTTTGTATATTTTTTTTAAGTGATTAGTGTTTTATAATTTTTGCCGCTCTATAAATGTAAAATACGAAACCTGGTAATTTATGTAGGGTTTAAATATGTTATTGTTATTTCCTAAAGCTGGCCTGCATACTGAGAAGTAGCCATTGTATTTATTTCAGGCTCTCTCTCTCTTTCTCTCTCTCTCTCTCTCTCTCTCTCTATATATATATATATATATATATATATATATATATATATAAGTTACGTTTTATATTAAGCAAGAAAGGTTTTTAGAAATGATTTTTATTTTTAACAAACCTTTGAATTTAATAAACAATTAATTTAGAAAACTGTTACATAAATTTTACTTAATAAAACAATACAATTGATATGCACTCAATCGGAGTGGAAAACGTCTGTGCGATACAGAGGCGACTTACACACTGCCGGGGCTCTGTTCTCACACCTATATAATACTAAAGCTGCGTAAGCAGGAATTTTCCTAGCACGCATTTAATTATGAAATGTTCACATAAAATGTTTATATAACTCCTCCATCCCTAAAGAGAACTTCGGGGGTTGGCGAAGTTTCGGCATCGGTTGAGGTCCTCTTCATCTTCTTGATGAGGGCGAAGTATATAAGCTGCTGAATAGGCCTCCGTAAAGGGCAATTTTCGGTATGGGTTGAAGTCCTCTTCACTGGAGAAAGCCACCAGGCAAAGGTTGATTTCCAAGATCCAGTTAAATGGGTTGTCTGCGATTTCCAACGCAGTATCCTCGTAGTTTGTAGGCGTTTTTGTTTTTGATGATGGGCATTTTACAGTCTAATTTTCTGTTCATTATAATTCAACTGAGCAAAAGTATTTGGAATTTATTAATACAATTTATAATGAGTCTTTTCTATCATAGGATAGATACAAAATGTTTATAACATATACAATTGTTATCAGAATCTAATTTTTGTTCTACAAAATTTACATTGATTACAATAAAGGTTTTATATAATTTTTCATAATTTCTACCATCATTTACATTCAACTTGCCTGTTATAGATTCGATAAGGATTCTAGTCAGTTTATAAGAATTCTTTTTGTTTTGTTATCTCTTTAAGAGTATAGTTTCTAATTTTCTTCAATTACATTTCTTTTTGTGATTAACACATTTCAAATAATTAACAATATTTATTACCATAATTAATTACATATCATTTAATTAATTACAAAAGTTTGTAACACATACAATTAATAAAAACAATGTTGTTTAAAAGTTTAATAAAGTTTCTTGCATAGAACTAGTGGACAAAGGTATGGTAGGGATTTTAATTTGATTGTGTCGAATATGAACAAGAAGGATTTTGGTCATTAATTACATTTTTTATCTTCCTAGGCCTTTTAATTTTCGACAAATGTATTTTGTCTTTTGTATTATGATGTCTAGGCTTTATTTTTCCAGTTTTTCTTTCTTTATCTATCGAAGCTATTTCTTCCTTGCTATATCTGTTTTTAGTTTTGCTTTGCTTCTGAACTGATTTTATATAAACTTCAGATGGTATTTCTGGAAGTGGTTCTTTGTTTACATTCCTTTTTTCTAAAATTTTTTCTTTAATTCTTTGATTGCTATCCCTAATGTTTTCGTAAAGTATTTTTGTTTTTTCCTTATGGTTTAAAACGTAGTCATTTACAATTTGTTTTTCTAAATCTATATCTAATAAATTGTTTGAATTTATGTGTCCAAATAAGACTTCGCACGGCGTTAATTTTGTGACTGAATGTATGCTATTGATATAGGCAATTATAGCATATTTGACTTTCTTAATTATACTGTCTTTTTTAAATTCGATTTGATTATTTAACAGCCTTATGTGTTCTATTAAGGTGGAATGAAATCTTTCACATAATCCGTTTGATTGGGGGTTTTGTGTACTGATAAAATGGATTTTGATTTTATGCAGGTCTAATATCTCCTTCACAATTCTGTTATTAAACTCCGTTCCATTGTCTGAGATAATAACTGTTGGTAAGCAGAACTGCGCAAAGTAATCTAATAACTTGTCTGCAATCTCTGTAGCTTGAGAGCTTCCCAAGCGATAAGCTTGAGCATACTTTGTGAAACTGTCGACAATGCTGATAAACGCATTCTTTTCTAAAGAGATAGTGTCGATGTGAATTATCTGGAAAGGCCTTGCAGCTGTAGGCGTCAAGTTCATCTCTAGTTGTAAGGGAATTCTGTCATATTTGGTTCTTTGACATATGTCACACTGATTTATGAAATTTTGGATTAGTGATTTTAAATTAGGCCAATAATATCTTCGCTTAATTTGTTCGTATGTTTCCTGTATTCCTCGGTGATTGGTTTTGCTAACATGATAATTACTTATTGTTTCTAGGGTATCTTCTTCCGAAGTTAGGTCTAAGAGTTTTTTATTACACTTAACTAAATTTAGTTCAGTTTGTTTGAAATTTTTGGCTATGCATGATGCAAATCTCTCATAAAAATCGTCTTCAAAATATAGATTATATTTTATTTTTGGTACCAAATATGATTTTACAAAATTAACTATGTCCTCTTTAAAATTATTTTCTGATATTTCGACTATTAAACGGGTTCTTGAAGTTCCAAATAGTTTTATAATTTTTACTTCCTTCGGCTCAAATTTTACCAATGATAAAAATACTTGATTTTTCCCAAAGTTTACAGTCTCGTCGGAAATTGGTATTTCAATTTGGGTGTTCCCTTCGAAGTTGGAATGCACGGTTTGACTGTCACTTTCTTGATCGTACTCTAAGTTGGCATTATCTGTTGCGTCGAGTTGTACGACCATAGACTCATTATCTTCATTCAATTCCGGGAAGTAACGACTCAGTAAGTTCGCTGGAGATAATTCAAGGTCTGGTTCTACAGTGTGTTGGGTGTTTGTTGACCTTTTATCAGTAACGTTCAATAGTATTCTAGATAAAGCATCGGCATTTTGGTTTAATTTTCCTTTTTTGTATCTTATGTCATAATCATATTCTTCTAATTTTAATCTCCATCTTAAAAGCTTGGAATTTGGTTCTTTAACTGAAAATAACCATTGCAAAGGTTTATGGTCTGTATAAATTTTAAATTTTCTTCCAAATAAATAAGGCCTGAAGTGTTTGGTAGACCATACGATCGCTAATAATTCCTTTTCAATCGCGGAGTAATTAGTTTCGCTGTCGTTTAAAGTTCTGCTGGCATACGTTATAGGAAGGTCCTTTCCATTTTTGTCCTGGCTTAAAATCGCTCCTAGTGCAAAATTACTCGCGTCTGTCGTTAGAGTAAACTCCTTTTCAAAATCTGGGTATTGTAGAAGGGGCTCGTTAGTCAATATATTTTTACATGTTTCAAAACATTCTATAAAGTCTGGATTTTCTATATTTATTTTTGCATTTTTCTTTAAACAGTTAGTAAACCGTTTTGTTATCTTGGCGAAGTTTTTAATAAATTTTCGATAATAGCCTATTAGTCCTAAAAATCCTTTAATTTGTTTGGTGGTTTTGGGTATTGGATAGTTTTTGATTGCCAAAATCTTTGCTGGGTTAGGTTTTACGCCTTCCGGTGTAACAACATGCCCTAGATACGCTACTTCTTTTCTTAAAAATTCTGTTTTATCCAGCTGTACTTTAAAGTTGGCTTTCCGTAATCTGTCGAATACTTCTTTAAGTCTTTGTATATGTTCTTGGAGGCTAGTGGAGTAAATTATAATGTCGTCTAAATAAACTAAACATGTTTCATTTTGGATGCCTCTCAGAATATTATTCATATTTCTTTGAAATGTAGGGGGATATTATTTAGTCCAAAGGGCATTCTTAAAAATTCGTAGTGTCCTGTTTCTGTTGAAAACGCTGTTTTTTCTATGCTATTTTTATCCATTTCTACTTGGTGAAATCCTGAGGCTAAATCTAAAGTCGTAAAATACTGAGATCGTCCTAATTTATCTAATATGTCGGTAATGTTTGGCAAGGGAAATTTATCGTCAATTGTTTTTTTGTTTAATCCTCTGAAATCTATTACTAATCGAAATTTTCTTTTGCCAGAAGCGTCTTGTTTTTTGGGTACAATCCAGACAGGAGAGTTCCATGGAGAATTTGAAGGTCTAATAATTCCTTGCTCAAGCATGTCCTCAGTTTGTTTATTAATTTCGTTCTTGTAAATCTCTGGATATCTATAATTTCTGGAGTATACGGGACTTTCATCAGTAGTCCTAATAACATGTTTTATTTGGTTGGTAAAAGTTAAATCGTTTCCCTCAATATGGAATAAATCTGCATAATCTTTTATTAAACTTGTTATAGCGGATTTTTCTTCCGAGTTCATATGTTCCATTCTAAATTTTGATAAATCTAAATTTTTCCTTCTCGAATTTTTTTGTTTATAATCTAATAAATTGAAATTAGCGTTCATTTACATTGCATCAGGTCTAAGGATATTGTATTCTTCCAAAGATTTTAATTCTAATGGTTCATTTACTGTTAATTCTACATTTACTTCTGTGTTGTTTATTATAGGGCAGTAGGCTTCTCCCTTGTGTACTGAGACTATACACTGCGGAATTTCTAATCCATTTAAGTTTTTGTATGGTAAGAGTCCTTCTCCATCTTGAATATTTTGTATTCTAAATTTAATCGTTTGGCTAGCGCGGGCTTGTATAACATAACTTGTTCCCTTTTTATGCTTTCTGTTCCTGACATTTATTATTATTATTATTATTATTATTATTATTATTATTTTGTTCTTCTGTGTTAAAATATTTAATCTGCATTTGCTTATTGCGAAATATTAATTTATCATTCACAAAATTTAAATTAATTCTTAATTCTTTTATGTTATCTAATCCAAGGAGTAAGTCAAAATCTTTATGGAAATCAAATAAATAGAATTTGGTTGTTTCTTTTCCTAAAAATGGTAGCGTACAACTGTATTTTTCTTTTGATACTCCATGAGCTGTACTCACTTCAAATGGTTCTTGTTTTAGAGTGTTTTTGAAAAATTGGAAAGCTATTGATTTTTTAATAAATGATCTCGTACTTCCAGTGTCAATCAGCATCTTTAAATTGGTCTTGGGATCGTGGATGTACGGTAGTTCGTTTGTGTCGTCTTCTATATGCATTATGGAAAATGTCTTTTTAATGTGGTTAGTCCTAAAAAATGATTTTGGGTATGATTGTCCTCTTGAGTGAATCCGCATGCGTTTTCCTCTTGCGGGGAATCATCAAAGTCTATGTAGCTGTCAGGGTCCTCTTGCGGTTCATAATCTGTTTGTTCGGTCAGATAAGAGTTAGTCATTTGTTCAGTCAATCGATTCATAGTTTGATCGTAATTTTCCTCCTCTATTGGTTTCCCTGTCATCTGATAAAGTCTATTTTGTCTAATTGTGTTCCCTGTTTTACGTGTGGAAATGCTCATTGGTTCTGGTTCAAATTTTTGATGAACTTTTAATGGTGTGTAATTGTTAGACTGTCTCGGTTGTTGATTTTGCTGTACGTATGAGTTAGGTTTAGTAAATTGGTTAGGATTATTTTGGTAGTTGAGCCTATAATTTTGGAAGGTTTGCTTGTTAGGAAGGGGTTTGCGAATAGGCGGGTATTGTGGGGCCCTAGGTGGGATGTTCTGTTTAACATTTTGAAATAATTTGTTATTTTTAAATTGAAAATCGTTAGTAAGCATATTAAGTGCTTCGCTAAGAGAATCTGGATTTTTGGTTCGCATTAGCGATCCTACAGGTTCATGTAAACCTCTATGGAGAACTCTTAACCCTAGTTTCTGTACATATTCTATTAAAACATCTTTGGCCAATTGTCTTTGTGGCTCTTTATTAACAAAAAATGAAATTTGTAAATTTATTAGTTTTTGAATTCTTTCATAAAATTTAAAAGGTGATTCGTTATTCTCTTGTTTTAACTCAGCCATTTCTAAATTTAAAGTAAAACAATCTCTTTTGTCTGAATAGCTGGTTAATAATACTTTTTTAATCTCATACCAGTTATATGAGTTTGAGTTTACTACCATTTCTAATGCTTGGCCTTTTAACTTAGCTAGTATAGAAGAAAATAGATATTCATTTTGAAAATCCTCTGGATTTTCGCTTACATAAAATTTATTTACTACTTTATCACATATAGAAATAAATCTGTGGAGCATAGTGGGCTCTCCACTATACTCAGGAATCATATCTAGATATTCCTTCTTTAATGTTGGCGTTGCCATTTTTAAATATTATTTTCTTTAAAATAATAAAATTAAAAATCAATTATATAAAATTAAAAAGTATTTACTCTACTTTTTCTTAATTCTATATCTTAAGATCTACTTACAAGTTGATCCAAAATACTTTGCTCATTTGAACAACTTTCACTTTTCACTTACACGATATTCGCGCGTGTTCTTAATAGATATGCGCTCTATTAAGTGGTTGTAGATATTCACTCTACTTAAAGTTTCCTCAATTAACGGTTAAAACCGACGGACGTTATATTCGCTAACTTCCTTGAGGTGTCTTACCGTTTTCTTGATGTCGTTACAGATATGCGCTCTGTAACGAATCGCGTTTTTGCAGTATCTCGGTTAATCGATTGAAATCGAAAAAAATTATGTTCATTAATTTTCCCGAGATGTCCTACCGACTGCGCCAGTTACGTTTTATATTAAGCAAGAAAGGTTTTTAAAAATGATTTTTATTTTTAACAAACCTTTGAATTTAATAAACAATTAATTTAGAAAACTGTTACATAAATTTTACTTAATAAAACAATACAATTGATATGCACTCAATCGGAGTGGAAAACGTCTGTGCGATACAGAGGCGACTTACACACTGCCGGGGCTCTGTTCTCACACCTATATAATACTAAAGCTGCGTAAGCAGGAATTTTCCTAGCACGCATTTAATTATGAAATGTTCACATAAAATGTTTATATAACTTATATATATATATATATATATATATATATATATATATATATATATTATGTTGCTTTTAATGATTTAGGTAGTATGCTCCCGCCAAGGATTTTGGCATATTATATATATGCAATATATATGTATATTTGTATATATATATATATATATATATATATGCATATATATATATATATATATATATATATATATATATATATATATATTATGTTGTTTATAATGATTTAGGTAGTATGCTCCCGCCAAGGATTTTGGCATATTATATATATGCAATATATATGTATATTTGTATATATATATATATATATATATATATATATATATATACAAATATATATATATATATATATATATATATATATATATATACATATATATATATATATATATATATATATATATATATATATATATATATATATATATATATGTATATGTGTATGTAAAAATACACTGTTAGGTCAAAGAAATCGAATCGAGTCAGTACAAAAAGACTCTAATAGAATGTGAAGGATTACCCAAATACAAAAAAATTATGTTTTTAAATAATTAGTAGTGTAGAATAAAATAAAAAAATCAATACCTACTGAGTCGTCAAAATAATTTATTTGAATTAATTTTATCTTATAATCACAATTAATTTAAATATGTATATCTCTATACATATCACAGACTCGCAATATTAAGTGGCGAATTACAGAGCGAATTTCCTTGCAGTTTTCTATTTTCCTTTCTATACACCATATGTTGTTTAAGTATTAATTTTTTCGTACTATCTTTTTACGTTTTTATTTATGAAACTGATGGTGGTCTGTAACTTCTCTATACACGTCTTGTAATGCTTCATTATTGCAAGGAACCTTTCTTTATATATGCATACAGATATTTAATTATATGGATTTCTAGGAGTGGGAACGATAAGTGAGTTAGTTAAGTTAAGTCCGTGCCAAAGTGCTGGATTTCACGCATGAAGTTTCTCAGTTTGAATCCGACCGTGACAATCGAGGTACCTAAATATAGAATACATATTTTTAAAGAAATCTATTTAAATCATTTATAAGTTTAAAAATATGTATTCGAACGTGATTGGATGAATAAAAATATACGATGGTATTTTATTAACGATTGAAAATTCGAACTAATTTTGAAAATTTGAATTAATAGAAGGAATTGAAAAATTACAAAATTTAATTTGAAACTTTTCTTAACCAGTTCTATTGAACCTTATTACTATTCATATCACAGTAAAATCGAAAGCAGTACTTAGTTTATGCTAAATTGTATACTTTCAAAAGGCATAGGCCAGAATGTATATCTACGAAATATCAAACCCAGTTGTATAGAATACGTCCCTATGATCGAATCTCTCTCCACACGAAGTATAAGAAATGCGTACAAGCAATAGGCTCTGGTACCTCATAATTTCTTCCCCAGAGGGCGCGATTTACTAAATTCCTGAACAAGCGTTTGTCGTGTCTAGAATATATTACCCCCGTAAACTTCGGTCTTGGGTCCGCTGATGTAGGAATCTTACAGCAAACTGGACATGACTACTCCAATTCTACGCGATTTACATTTTCATTTTGTTATCACGGGGAAGTGATGTTTAATAAAGAAGGCTGCATTAGTAAAAGATTAATTGCTATTAGAAATCACATGATTAACCATAATCAAGATATAGAATTGAATTACAAGTAATAAACTCAAATATTTGAGTAATTCATTAAATATATAAATAATATTTAAATTATTTGTATTATTTTTATAGAGGAGCGATACCTTACGACTCACTCAGTTATAATCTTTTTTAAAAACAATCTGTCTATGTTTTCCCTTCTCCTTATGTAAGTACCGTACGTTTGATTGATATATTCGCCACAATTACAATTCCTTAACATCTCTTCAAATCTTTGGATCATAAAACACGTTTGCCTTACTTAAAGTAAAATGGTTACAAGGAAGGATTCAATCAGTCTTTGTATCTGTAAAAACCACGTGCAGAATTGTGTGGATCAAATTTTGCTTACGCACAAAATACCATTAAGCAAAACATTTTATTGCGCGATTGCATTCCTAAAGGAAAAGTAGTGTGCTATGCCACATCTAGTTCTCTGCTGATTTCCCCCAGAATTACTTCATATATATTGTTAACAACCTCACAAATACCACTAAATAATCAAACATAACTAGTGTTACAAGTTAGTTAAGGTTGGGCCAATGTGTATATTTCGATGAATATCATACATAAATTGTAATTTTTTAATCAGACCCTCTGATGTTGATGTTGTCATGATCATCGAAATATACAGAGGGGTCTAATCTTAGGTAACTTGTAATACTAGTTATTTTTGATTAGTTTTGTATTTATATAGTAATATGTTGTACCACCATTCTCTTGATATTGTACAGTTCTTTTTAGTCTAAATTTTAAATATAACGACATGAAGTAAATCGAAAAGTAAATGCTATGAGAACTATACTCATTTTCACCCTTAAGAGTGATAAAGAGTTTTTTTTAATTCTTGCAATAAAAATAGTAAATGGTTAACAACATCTAATGCTTGTATAAAAGTATACA
This sequence comes from Prosapia bicincta, assembly GCA_036971475.1. Lineage (NCBI taxonomy): Eukaryota > Metazoa > Arthropoda > Insecta > Hemiptera > Cercopidae > Prosapia > Prosapia bicincta. Next base: position 219,620,640 of record JBAIZL010000005.1, read on the forward strand.
TATGTAAAAGGCAGTATATTGTAATTTTGGAAAGTTTGAAATATTATTAATATAACGATTAGCTGACCCTGTGAGCCTTGTGCCAAACATTCATTGAATGTCGTGTTACTTTAGCTAAACGTAATTTAGTATCAACTTAGTATCATACATAACAGAGAACGGACCCGTCACTAGGATGAGACGAACTCCAACCCGACACTACATTTTCGACAGCTTTTCTGGAATTATTTTGGACCAGTAGAACATTTTGAAAGACCAGGTTTCCCCTCAGTACCCCGTCTGGTTAGTTCAATCCAGGTAGTGCAATCAGACCCTAACCCACTTTTGGTTGGCCTTTCTAGGACGGGGCTCTGGAAGTTACTTCGTTCTGATGGGGCGTAAAACTATCTCGTTACACGTTGAGAGTTAATTATTACAGGTGAATATAGCGGAAAAATGTAATAAAATCTATTTCTTACCATATCGATAAACGGCGTTAATATTCTACCATTATCATACTATTCAAGATCCTTCATCTTTAAAATATTACTAAGACTATTGAAGCAGTCGTAAACAAATAATGTTAAAAATAACAAAAATGTATTCCTCAAAACCACACGAGATATAATATTTTTCACGACGAAGCGACTTTTACAGACAACAAATATTGCAAAACTAATTAATTACTGGTTGCAGATAAAAAATTTGTAATATTTAAAAAAATTAAACCAAACTATGCTTCTTTCAAATTACGGTTGCTAGGTAACGGAATTCAATAAAGTATAGAAAGTGTATTGTTTATTCCTGAATATCGCTCCGTAAACATCTTTAATAAAATTATGTTGGTTTATATTTCTCGTTTTCTACTGATTCACTTACCTGTGAAACAATTTTAAACAATACTTTTATCCTAACACTTATAAGTTGGTTTCAGTTCAAGATATTAAAGCTTATTTTATTTAGATGTATCTTTTCTATAAAACAATTTTATTTTTTCTCGTACATGATTTCTCTTTCCTTCGACTAATACATAAGATATGTCTGGATGTATTTTGGAAAAATGTTTTTGAAACTAAAATTTAAAACACATGCCACAAAATTGATGTGTTTCACAAAACGAAGTTGACGATTGTTGTAATTGTAAAACAATACATTAAAAAAGTGAATTTTTTTAAAAAACTAATATTTAATTCAGTAAAACACATTTACTCCTGATACACCAGCAGTGCCTTGTTATTACGTACCTCGTCTCTCACGCCCTATACTTGACCTTGAAATAAAATTACATTTTTAATGTTTTTTAAGGCAAAATAATTTTGCTAAGCTTTATTGCTTGTAAGGTAAAAATAATGTTTATTAATAGTAAAAAATAAAAATAAAAATAAACGTCTATTACTAAGGAATAGTTGTTAAAAAGGTTTAACGTTTTAAATAAAATATTGTAAACATTTCCTCAATTTCAAAAAAAGCTAGGAGTGAACTCCCACTTTCGGGTATTGAACTATTTGGCGTCGCGATGACCAGTAGAATTAGGCCCCCTTGAAGGCGGGACCGCAGTAATCCTGGGCCTAATCCTGGTCAAGGGCTGTGCAATCCTGAGGGTGTTCGGTATTCACGAATTTCCTGGCCACACAGAAGACACGTCTGGATCGGCAGCAATATTTATTTTACAGCAATTTTACAGAATATAAAATCGTACTCAAGATTTCTTAGACCTCCTTTTCTCCCGCTGACATGCTGACTTGGGTGAGATATACTATTTAAAATATAGGAGATTATGCTCCATTTTTTAAAGTTAAACATATATGTTTGTGGTCGCATCACTGGTAATGACGACACAAGTCATTGCACGAGAATGAAAAAAGTATTATAATTGTTAGTTGTGTCTATTTATTGTGTTTTTAGTACTATTAAGATTTTGAAAATCGAGTCATTCCGAATCGCGTCAACAAAGAAAAATATTGTACAGTTAGGAAAAGCAGAAAAATGTATTTAAATATATACAAATATTCTTCACAGAAGTGAAAATGAGTATATTTGGAATTTAAACTGATCTATTACAGAGTGAGCGTTTCTCTTTTGTTTAGTTTTCCCTAAACCTCTGAGCATAACAGGGTTTATACTTATTAAAAAAAAATTAATATCTTTTGGTTTGAATCTTTTACACTCATGAATATATGATAGTGCTCAGAGAAAGGTCACTAGATCATAGCTCAACGGGTTTTTTTAGTTAAGTGGAAAAGGAATTAATCATGCCTTCTTGTATTACTCATACGTATGTTAAATGTAAAGATTATATTTTTATTATAAAATATTTTTTAAGGATAGCAAACCAGTTGTCGAAACTTCATACTTGCAATAAATTGGTATATTCAAATCGCTTAGAAACTTTTTAACTACTCTTCACAAAATAATTTCATGCTTCCGTTCTCTATACGTGACTCTCTATACGTGACTCAGTAAGATTGTACCTAGTTGGTAGTATTAGATCTAGAGGGCGCTGTTTTTCTTTTACTTGTAGTGCTAAGCCATCTTCAATAGGAGCCGACTATAGTGGAGAGAATTTAAAACCAGATAAATTTATATAGAATTACAACCAATCCTTCCCGAAAGGTACAATAAGCTGCAAGTACCAAATACTGCTGGTACGAGTCTTGTTGGAAAAGAAAGCTTTTTCAGGGACTAATGAAAGTCATTTTACTCAAACAGTTGTTCTATAATTTTTATAATCTAGTTACGATTGTCTTGTTTGTATAGCTTTTTAATTACACCCAGTAATATAAACAACAAATTTATAGAATAAATTCTTTCTTAGATCAAGGAAAACAATTTTTTTAGTGACGTTTTATTTAATATTTTCAATTATTCGAAACAAAGTAACATAACTTAAACAGCTGTTCTACCACATTAACCATAACATAAAATCACCTATTGTATGAAATCATGTGTAATCATTTAATTTGAAACCAAATAAAAACAAAGTACCTATATTGCATAACTTGCCCCTTTCATGAAACGTTTTCTCCCATATACAGTTTACCCTTTGATAAAAATTTAACAAAAGGCCTAGAAAAAGTTTTTAAAGAAGTAAATTTTAAAGTAGCATATAAGAGCCAAAATAGAATTAAAAATCTCTTAGGTAACCCAAAAGATAAAATAGCAACATTGGATAAGTCAGGGATTTATAAAGTAACTTGTAATTCATGTGAAGAGATTTATATTGGTCAAACTAAACGAAAACTTTCCACTAGATTCAAAGAACACATTAGTCATATAAAATTTCAAAGGCCAGAGAAATCCAGTATAGCTGAACATAACTTAGAAACTAATCATAATTTAGATATAAATAACCTTAAATTAATTTAAAATGTTAAATTAAAAAATATGTTAAATAGTTTCGAAAGTATGTTTATTAATAAATATGAAACTAATAAATTATTAAATTCTGACAAAATTATCCCGAATTCCCAATTGTATCTATTAGTTAAGAGATAGTTATAGTTTTAATTGTTAAATGTGTAAATTTAATAATTACTGTAAAATTCAAAAATAATGTAACGGCAACTCCTTCTGTTAGACCAGACCTAGTTGTTACTCGTAACATGATTGGTCGGATAGTGTAGGGGGCGTGGCCAAGGTGTTCCCGTTGCTTATAAATACGCATAGGTTTAGCTGTAAGTTAGTTATTTGTAAAAATACCTCTGAAGATGATTACTTTGTAGTCGAAATGTACTTAAGGTTAAAATAAAATTTGTTGAATTTGTGGTGAGAGGTTGTTTTAATTAATATAAACATTTACGCCACAGTTGCTTTAAGTTGTTGTCAATATTTAAAATATTTGTATTATTTTTATAGAGGAGCGATACCTTACGACTCACTCAGTTATAATCTTTTTTTAAAACAATCTCTCTATGTTTTCCCTTCTCCTGATTTAAATATCGTACGTTTGTTTAATATATTCGCTACGAGTACAATTCTTTAACATCTCTTCAACTCATTGATCATAAAACTCGTTTGCCTTACTTAAAGTAAAATGGTTACAAGGAAGGATTCAATCAGTCTTTGTATCCGTAAAAACCACGCGCAGAATTGTGTGGATCAAATTTTGCTTACCAACCAAATACCATAAGGCAAAACATTCTAATGGCCGATTGCATTCCTAAAGGAAAAGTAGTGTGCTATGCCATATCTAGTCCTCTGTTGTTTCCCCCTGAATTATTTCAGTTTAGTACAATAAATATATTGTTAACAACCTCACAAATACCACTAAATATTTAAACATAACTAGTATTACAAGTTAGTTAAGGTTGGGCCAATATGTATATTTCGATGAATATCATACATAAATTGTAATTGTTTAATCAGACCCTCTGATGTTGATGATGTCATGGTCATCGAAATGTACAGAGGGGTTTAATCTCAAGTAACTTGTAATACTAGTTATTTTCTATTAGTTTTGTAGTATTGGGGTTTTTCACAATATTTATATAGTAATATGTTGTACCACTATTCTCTTGATATTGTACAGTCCTTTTTAGTTTATATTTTAAATATAACGACCTGAAGTAAATCGAAAAGTAAATGCTATTGGAACTATACTCATTTTCACCCTTTAGATTGATAAAGAGTTTTTTTTAAAATTCTTGCAATAATAATAGTAAATGGTTAACAACATCTAGTGCTTGTATAAAAGTATACATATGTATAAGGCTGTATATTGTATTTTTGGAAAGTTTGAAATATTATTAATATAACGATTAGCTGACCCGGTGAGCCTTGTGCCAAACATTCATTGAATGTCGTGTTACTTTAGCTAAACTTAATTTAGTATCAACTTAGTATCATACATAACAGAGGACCGACCCATCCCTGGGATGAGCCGATCTCCAACCAGACACTACATTTTCGACAGCTTTTCTGGAATTATTTTGGACCAGTAGAACATTCTGAAAGACCAGGTTTTCCCTTCAGTACCCCGTCTGGTTAGTTCAATCCAGGTAGTGCAATCAGACCCTAACCCACTCTTGGTTGGCCTTTCTAGGACGGGGCTCTGGAAATTATTTCGTTCTGATGGGGCGTAAAACTATCTCGTTACACGTTGAGAGTTAATTATTACAGGTGAATATAGCGGAAAAATGTAATAAAATCTATTTCTTAACATATCGATAAACGGCGTTAATATTCTACCATTATCATACTATTCAAGATCCTTCATCTTTAAAATATTACTAAGACTATTGAAGCAGTCGTAAACAAATAATGTTAAATATTAAAAAAATGTATTCCTCAAAACCACACGAGATATAATATTTTTCACGATGAAGCGACTTTTACACACAACAAATATTGCAAAACTAATAATTTACTGGTTGCAGATAACAAATTTGTAATATTTAAAAAATTAAACCAAACTATATTTCTTTCAAATTACGGTTGCTAGGTAACGGAATTCAATAAAGTATAGAAAGTGTATTGTTTATTCCTGAATATCGCTCCAGACGTATTCTTATATACATAAACATTTTCCTAATTCTCTGTGCATCATGATTTTCAACCCAACAAAAGTTTTTATGATTTAAATTTATTTTTGACAATAGCACCAAATAAAGCTTTAATGTACAGATTGCTTAGTGGATTAAATAATTAGACAAACCATTTTATACATTACATTTATTACTATTATTACAATTATATGTATGATAATATCTGTTTAATAGGTGAATGGACTTATATTTTACACTAGCGAACCCGGCGAACTTGGAACCGCCTAACAGCCAATAAATGTGGTGTTAAGTTTAGCTAAATCTAATTTAGTATTTATGAACATAACAGCAGACCTGACAGACGATGTCTTGTCTTACTTAAAAATATTCAATTATAACACGAATCAAAAGTTTTAAAAAAACTTATAAAGTATAATGTTTCTTATAACGTTCAACAATACCCAATTTATTTTAGATCATATACACGAATATAGCCCCCCGTCATATTATAATCATATTTTGTTAAAATTATAAATATACCTGAAATCATAATAATTATAAACAACATATTATAATCCTCATCCTTATGAAAACAAAAGAATTTAGTTAAATTCTATATTACATTCTACATACATATCTATATAGATAATTCCATAAAAGATTTTAATAATATTACTAAATGAACAACAATGAACTTTAAAAAATGTAAAACATCAAGGTAAACAAAATCAACAATCATATTTTTTCCCATCAATTTAAATTTTAAATGAGAAGTAAAATTTAGTTCTTTACATTAAAGTCTAAGAGTTCTCGTCATGATGAAACAAGAAATTATTAAGAAATAATTTATGAAATCGTTTAAATAAAAGCAAAATAGTTTAGTATTCGGATGATAATTGATGTTAGTACAGTTTTCGCACTGTACAATATTAATCTATTTATTAAATTAGAAATGAATTAAATTTAGTTCTATGTGCCGAAAAACGTTTAAAAAAAGGGGCCAGGTATGCAATATAGTTATTTCCTCTCATTGGTCTTGAAATAAGTGATAATATATGATTTTATAAAATAGCTGGTTTTATGTTTTAAGTTATGTGGTAGAACCACTGTTTTAACGCATATATTATGTTACTTTATTTATATTATTTGTTATGATTCAAAACAATGTAACTAAATAATTTTTTCTTTGTTTTGATCTCAGTAGGAATTTGTTTTAAAAAATGTTGTTTTATATTTCTCGTTTTCTACTGATTCACTTACCTGTGAAACAATTTTAAACAATACTTTTATCCTAACAGTTATAAGTTGGTTTCAGTTCAAGATATTAAAGCTTATTTTATTTAGATGTATGCTTTCTATAAAACAATTTTATTTTCTCTCGTACATGATTTCCCTTTCCTTCGACTAATACATAAGATATGTCTGGGTGTATTTTGGAAAAATATTTTTGAAAATAAAATTTAAAACATCTGCCACAAAATTGATGTGTTTCACAAAACGAAGTTGACGATTGTTGTAATTGTAAAAAAATACATTAGAATAGTGATTTTTTAAAAAAATAATATTTAATTCAGTGAAACACATTTACTCCTGATAAACCAGCAATGCCTTGTTATTACGTACTTCGTCTCTCATGCCCTATACTTGACCTTGAAATAAAATTACATTTTAAATGTTTCTTAAGGGAAAATAATTTTGCTAAGCTTTATTGCTTGTCGAGAAACCGTAAACATCTTTAATGAAATTATTTAATAAGCTTTAGAGGTGAGAGTCTTTTTTTATAAACCAAACTTTGTTTTTATAAAATTGAAAAGTCGGTAAAAAAAAATAATGTTTAATAATAGTAAAAAATAAAACAAAAAATAAACGTCTATTACTAAGGAATAGTTGTTAAAAAAGTTTAACGTTTAAAATAAAATATCGTAAACATTTCCTCAATGTCAAACATAGCTAGGAGTGAACTCCCACCTTCGGGTATTGAGCTATTTGGCGTCGCGATGACCAGTAAAGTTGGGCCCCCTTGAAGGCGGGACCGTAGTATTCCTGGGCCTGATCCTGGTCCAGGGCTGTGCAATCCTGCCGGTGTTCGGTATTCACGATTTTCCTGGCCACACAGAAGACACGTTTGGATCGGCAGCAAATAAACATGGCGGGAACCATATTTTTAAACATGTACACAAATTGTTTTTGATGTTTGTATTACTTGGTACAGATTTATCACTAATTTCTTATGTTTAAAATTCTTTTAGTTGTAGCACTTTCAAGTTGACTATATTTAATAATTATTTTCATGAAGGTTCCATTAATAAAGACAGTTCCCAGTTACGAATGTTTCTAAGATAAATATTTCAGTTTACAAAACTATCTCTTTTCAATATTTATTAAAAATTTAACCTTATACAATATAAGATACAATATTTTAATTCATGTAACACTTTAACTTGCTTCTTTACTTTTACTATACCAAATTCATACTTTTATGAAGTCTGTTGTATCTTTTCTTAAAAACAACGTCAAACTGCTATTTATTTGTTTGCTTAGAATATTTTCTGTCTTTAAAATCGCTTTTTAAATTTTCTAAAATATCCAGACGTCTTCCTTTATTAACGTAATGCTAAATTTGCATTGTACTCTTTATTTTTTGCGTTGTATGATCTGTTTAAGCAAATTAGTTACACGTGAGGAGTCAAGAGTAAGCTTGCACCGATAGAAAGGGAGGTCTGCAAGGGGTAAGGGGTTTACAGAATATAAAATCGTACTCAAGATATTTTAGATCCCTTTTTCTCCCGCTGACATGCTGACTTGGGAGATATATACTATTTAAAAATATAGGAGATTATATTCTATTTTTAAAGTTAAATTTATATGTTTGTGGTAGCATCACTGGTGATGATGACACAAGTCATTGAAACGAGAATGAAAAAAAAATATTATAATTGTTAGTTGTGTGTATTTATTGTGTTTTAGTACTATTAAAATTTTGAAAATCGAGGCATACCGAAACGCGCCCACAAAGAAAAATATTGTACAGTTAGGGAAAGCAGAAAAATGTATTTAAATATATACAAATATTCTTCACAGAAGTGAAAATGAGTATATTTGGAATTTAAACTGATCTATTACAGAGGGAGCGTTTCTCTTTTGTTTAGTTTTCCCAAAACCTCTGAGCATAACAGGGTTTATACTTATTAAAACAAAATTAATATCTTTCGGTTTGAATCTTTTACACTAATGAATATATGATAGTGCTCAGAGAAAGGTCACTAGATCATAGCTCAACGTGTTTTTTTAGTTAAGTGGAAAAGGAATTAATCATGCCTTCTTGTATTAGTCATACGTATGTTAAATGTAAAGATTATATTTTTATTATAAAATATTTTTTAAGGATAGCAAACCAGTTGCCGAAACTTCATACTTGCAATAAATTGGTATATTCAAATCGCTTAGAAACTTTTTAATTACTCTTCACAAAATAATTTCATGCTTCCGTTCTCTATACGTGACTCAGTAAGATTGTACCTAGTTGGTAGTATCAGATCTAGAGGGCGCTGTTTTTCTTTTACTTGTAGTGCTAAGCCATCTTCAATAGGAGCCGAATATAGTGGAGAGAATTTAAAACCAGATAAATTTATATAGAATTACAACCAACCCTTCCCGAAAGGTACAATAAGCTGCAAGTATCAAATACTGTTGGAACGAGTCTTGTTGGAAAAGAAAGCTTTTTCAGGGACTAATGAAAGTCATTTTACTCAAACAATTGTTCTATAATTTTTATAATCTAGCTACGGTTGTCTTGTTTGTATAGATTTTTAATTACACCCAGTAATATAAACAACAAATTTATAGAATAAATTCTTTCTTAGATCAAGGAAAACAATTTTTTTAGTGACATTTTATTTAATATTTTCAATTATTAGAAACAAAGTAACATAACTTAGACAGCTGTTCTACCACATTAACCATTACATAAAATCAGCTATTGTATGAAATCATGTGTAATCATTTAATTTGAAACCAAATAAAAACAAAGTACCTATATTGCATAACTTGCCCCTTTCATGAAACGTTTTCTCCCATATACAGTTTACGATTTGATAAAAATTTAACAAAAGGCCTAGAAAAAGTTTTTAAGGAAGTAAATTTTAAAGTAGCATATAAGAGCCAAAATAGCCTTAAAAATCTGTTAGGTAACCCAAAAGATAAAATAGAAACATTGGATAAGTCAGGGATTTATAAAGTAACGTGTAATTCATGTGAAAAGATTTATATTGGTCAAACTAAACGAAAAATTTCCACTAGATTCAAAGAACACATTAGTCATATAAAATTTCAAAGGCCAGAGAAATCAAGTATAGCTGAACATATCTTAGAAACTAATCATAACTTAGATATAAATAACCTTAAATTAATTTAAAATGTTAAATCAAAAAATATGTTAAATAGTTTCGAAAGTATGTTTATTAATAAATATGAAACTAATAAATTATTAAATTCTGACAAAGGTCCTATCCCGAATTCCCAATTGTATCTATTAGTTAAGAGATAGTTATAGTTTTAATTGTTAAATGTGTAAATTTAATAATTACTGTAAAATTCAAAAATAATGTAACGGTAACTACTTCTGTTAGCCCAGACCTAGTTGTTACTCGTAACATGATTGGTCGGATAGTGTAGGGGGCGTGGCCAAGGAGTTCCCGTTGCTTATAAATACGCATAGGTTTAGCTGTAAGTTAGTTATTCGTAAAAATACCTCTGAAGATGATTACTTTGTAGTCGAAATGTACATAAGTTTAAAATAAAATTTGTTGAATTTGTGGTGAGAGGTTGTTTTAATTAATATAAACATTTACGCCACAGTCGCTTTAAGTAGTTGTCAATATTTAAAATAATTGTATTATTTTTATAGAGGAGCGATTCCTTACGACTCACTCAGTTATTTTTTTTTTAAAACAATCTCTCTATGTTTTCCCTTCTCCTGATTTAAATACCGTACGTTTGTTTAATATATTCGCTACGAGTACAATTCCTTAACATCTCTTCAACTCATGGATCATAAAACGCGTTTGCCTTACTTAAAGTAAAATGGTTACAAGGAAGGATTCAATCAGTCTTTGTATCCGTAAAAACCACGCGCAGAATTGTGTGGATCAAATTTTGCTTACCAAGCAAATACCATAAGGCAAAACATTCTAATGGCCGATTGCATTCCTAAAGGAAAAGTAGTGTGCTATGCCATATCTAGTCCTCTGTTGTTTCCCCCTGAATTATTTCAGTTTGGTACACTAAATATATTGTTAACAACCTCACAAATACCACTAAATAATCAAACATAACTAGTGTTACAAGTTAGTTAAGGTTGGGCCAATGTGTATATTTCGATGAATATCATACATAAATTGTAATTTTTTAATCAGACCCTCTGATGTTGATGATGTCATGGTCATCGAAATGTACAGAGGGGCTTAATCTTAAGTAACTTGTAATACTAGTTATTTTCTATTAGTTTTGTAGTATTGGGGTTTTTCACAATATTTATATAGTAATATGTTGTACCACTATTCTCTTGATATTGTACAGTTCTTTTTAGTTTATATTTTAAATATAACGACCTGAAGTAAATCGAAAAGTAAATTCTATTGGAACTATACTCATTTTCAATCTTTAGATTGATAAAGAGTTTTTTTTTTAATTCTTGCAATAAAAATAGTAAATGGTTAACAACATCTTTGCTTGTATAAAAGTATACATATGTATAAGGCTGTATATTGTATTTTTGGAAAGTTTGAAATATTATTAATATAACGATTAGCTGACCCGGTGACCATTGTGCCAAACATTCATTGAATGTCGTGTTACTTTAGCTAAACTTAATTTAGTATCAACTTAGTATCATACATAACAGAGGACCGACCCATCCCTGGGATGAGACGATCTCCAACCAGACACTACATTTTCGACAGCTTTTCTGGAATTATTTTGGACCAGTAGAACATTCTGAAAGACCAGGTTTTCCCTTCAGTACCCCGTCTGGTTAGTTCAATCTAGGTAGTGCAATCAGACCCTAACCCACTCTTGGTTGGCCTTTCTAGGACGGGGCTCTGGAAATTACTTCGTTCTGATGGGGCGTAAAACTATCTCGTTACACGTTGAGAGTTAATTATTACAGGTGAATATAGCGGAAAAATGTAATAAAATCTATTTCTTAACATATCGATAAACGGTGTTAATATTCTACCATTATCATACTATTCAAGATCCTTCATCTTTAAAATATTACTAAGACTATTGAAGCAGTCGTAAACAAATAATGTTAAATATAAAAAAAATGTATTCCTCAAAACCACACGAGATATATTTTTCACGATGAAGCGACTTTTACAGACAACAAATATTGCAAAACTAATAATTTACTGGTTGCAGATAACAAATTTGTAATATTTAAAAAAATTAAACCAAACTATATTTCTTTCAAATTACGGTTGCTAGGTAACGGAATTCAATAAAGTATAGAAAGTGTATTGTTTATTCCTGAATATTGCTCCAGACGTATTCTTATATATATAAACATTTTCCTAATTCTCTGTGCATCATGTTTTCCAACCCAACAAAAGTTTTTATGATTTAAATTTATTTTTGACAATAGCATCAAATAAAGCTTTAATGTACAGATTGCTTAGTGAATTAAATAATTAGACAAACCATTTTATACATTACATTTATTACTATTATTACAATTATATGTATGATAATATCTGTTTAATAGGTGAATGGACTTATATTTTACACTAGCGAACCCGGCGAACTTGGAACCGCCTAACAGCCAATAAATGTGGTGTTAAGTTTAGCTAAATCTAATTTAGTATTTATGAACATAACAGCTGACCTGACAGACGTTGTCTTGTCTTACTTAAAAATATTCAATTATAACACGAATCAAAAGTTTTAAAAAAAACTTATAAAGTATGTTTCTTTTAACGCTCAACAATACTCAATTTATTTTAGATCATATAGATGAATATAGCCCCTCGTCATATTATAATCATATTTATGACGATAGTTAAATTCTATGTTACATTCTACATACATATCTATATAGATATTTCCATAAAAGTTTTAATAATATTACTAAATGAACAACAATGAACTTTAAAAAATGTAAATCATCAAGGTAAACAAAATCTACAATCATAAGTTTTCACATCAATTTAAATTTTAAATGAGATGTAAAATTTAGTTCTTTACATTAAAGTCTAAGAGTTATCGTCATGATGAAACAAGAAATTATTAAGAAATAATTTATGAAATCGTTTAAATAAAAGCAAAATAGTTTAGTATTCGGATGATAATTGATGTTAGTACAATTTTCATACTTTACAATATAATCTATTTATTAAATTAGAAAAGAATTAAATTTAGTTCTATGTGCCGAAAAACGTTTAAAAAAAGGGGCCAGGTATGCAATATAGTTATTGCGTCTCATCGGTCTTGAAATAACTGATAATATATGATTTTAAAAAATAGCTTGTTTTATGTTTTAAGTTACGTGGTAGAACCACTGTTTTAACGCATATATTGTGTTACTTTATTTGTATTATTTGTTATGATTCAAAACAATGTAACTAAAACATTTTTCCTTTGTTTTGATCTCAGTAGGATTTTATTTTTAAAAATGTTGGTTTATATTTCTCGTTTTCTACTGATTCACTTAACTGTGAAACAATTTTAAACAATACTTTTATCCTAACAGTTATAAGTTGGTTTCAGTTCAAGATATTAAAGCTTATTTTATTTAGATGTATCTTTTCTATAAAACAATTTTATTTTTTCTCGTACATGATTTCCCTTTCCTTCGACTAATACATAAGATATGTCTGGATGTATTTTGGAAAAATGTTTTTGAAAATAAAATTTAAAACATCTGCCACAAAATTGATGTGTTTCACAAAACGAAGTTGACGATTGTTGTAATTGTAAAACAATACATTAGAATAGTGATTTTTTTAAAAAATAATGTTTAATTCAGTGAAACACATTTACTCCTGATAAACCACCAATGCCTTGTTATTACGTACCTCGTCTCTCACGCCCTATACTTGACCTTGAAACAAAATTACATTTTAAATGTTTTTTAAGAGAAAATAATTTTGCTAAGCTTTATTGCTTGTCGAGAAACCGTAAACATCTTTAATGAAATTATTTAATAAGCTTTAGAGGTGACAGTCTTTTTTTTAAAAAACCAAACTTTGTTTTTATAAAATAGAAAAGTCGGTAAACAAATTAATGTTTATTAATAGTAAAAAATAAAATAAAAAATAAACGTCTATTACTAAGGAATAGTTGTTAAAAAGGTTTAACGTTTAAAATAAAATATCGTAAACATTTCCTCAATGTCAAACATAGCTAGGAGTGAACTCCCACCTTCGGGTATTGAGCTATTTGGCGTCGCGATGACCAGTAAAGTTGGGCCCCCTTGAAGGCGGGACCGTAGTAATCCTGGGCCTGATCCTGGTCCAGGGCTGTGCAATCCTGCCGGTGTTCGGTATTCACGATTTTCCTATCCACACAGAAGACCCATCTGGATCGGCAGCAAATAAATATGGCGGGAACCATATTTTTAAACATGTACACAAATTGTTTTTGAAGTTTGTATTTTTTGGTATTATTTATCACTAATTTCTTATGTTTAAAATTCTTTTAGTTGTAGCACTTTCAAGTTGACTATATTTAATAATTATTTTCATGAAGGCTCCATTAATAAAGACAGGTCTCAGTTACAAATGTTTCTAAGATAAATATTTCAGTTTACAAAACTATCTCTTTTCAATATTTATTAAAAATTTAACCTTATACAATATAAGATACAATATTTTAATTCATGTAACACTTTAACTTGCTTCTTTACTTTTACTATACCAAATTCATACTTTTATGAAGTCTGTTGTATCTTTTCTTAAAAAGAACGTCAAACTGCTATTTATTTGTTTGCTTCGAATATTTTCTGTCTTTAAAATCGCTTTTTAAATTTTCTAAAATACCCAGACGTCTTCCTTTATTAACGTAATGCTAAATTTGCATTGCACTCTTTATTTCTTGCGTTGTATGATCTGTTTAAGCAAATTAGTTACACGTGAGGAGTCAAGAGTAAGCTTGCACCAATAGAAAGGGAGGTCTGCAAGGGGTAAGGGGTTTACAGAATATAAAATCGTACTCAAGATATTTTAGATCCCTTTTTCTCCCGCTGACATGCTGACTTGGGAGGTATATACTATTTAAAAATATAGGAGATTATATTCTATTTTTTAAAGTTAAATTTATATGTTTGTGGTAGCATCACTGGTGATGATGACACAAGTCATTGAATCGAGAATGAAAAAAAATATTATAATTGTTAGTTGTGTATACTTTTTGTGTTTTAGTAGTATTAAAATTTTGAAAATCGAGTCATTCCGTTACGCGCCAACAAAGAAAAATATTGTACAGTTAGGGAAAGCAGAAAAATATATTTAAATATATACAAATATTCTTCACAGAATTGAAGAAGAGTATATTTGGAATTTAAACTGATCTATTACAGAGGGAGCGTTTCTATTTTGTTTAGTTTTTTCAAAACCTCTGAGCATAACAGGGGCTATACTTATTAAAAAAAAATTAATATCTTTTGGTTTGAATCTTTTACACTCATGAATATATGATAGTGTTCAGAAAAAGGTCACTAAATCATAGCTCAACGTGTTTTTTTAGTTAAGTGGAAAAGGAATTAATCATACCTTCTTGTATTATGTAATGTAAAGATTATGTTTTTATTGTAAAATATTTTTAAGGATAGCAAACCAGTTGTCGAAACTTCATCCTTGCAATAAATAGGTATATTCAAATTAGAAACTTTTTAATTACTCTTCACAAAATAATTTCATGCCTCCGTTCTCTATACGTGACTCTCTATACGTGACTCAGTAAGATTGTACCTAGTTGGTAGTATTAGATCTAGAGGGCGCTGTTTTTCTTTTACTTGTAGTGCTAAGCCATCTTCGAAAGGAGCCGACTATAGTGGAGAGAATTTAAAACCAGATCAATTTATATAGAATTACAACCAATCCTTGCCGAAAGGTACAATAAGCTGCAACTACCAAATACTGTTGGAACGAGTCTTGTTGGAATAGAAAGCTTTTTCAGGGCCTAATGAAAGTCATTTTACTCAAACAGTTGTTCTATAATTTTTATAATCTAGTTATGAATGTCTTGTTAATTACACCCAGTAATATAAACAACAAATTTATAGAATAAATTCTTTCTTAGATCAAGAAAAACAATTTTTTAGTGACGTTTTATTTAATATTTTCAATTATTAGAAAAAAAGTAACATAACTTAAACAGCTGTTCTACCACATAAACCATAACATAAAATCATCTATTGTATGAAATCACGTGTAATCATTTAATTTGAAACCAAATAAAAACAAAGTATCTATAATGCATAACTTGCCCCTTTCATGAAACGTTTTCTCCCATATACAGCTAAAATGAATTCATTAAATTTATTTAGTTAATTAATATATGAAGAAACTGTAATAACATCAAGTGTCATCCACTAGTACAAAATTAATATGAACTTGATTGGATGAAATAAGAGTATTTTATTATATATTGAAAGATTGAACAAGATATATATATATATATATATATATATATATATATATATATATATATATATATATATATAATAGACCACTTAGTCTATGTTAGTTCAAAAAGAGATGCACCTGTTACTTTCCTTTGTAAGAAAGGGATAGGAACGTTAGATATAATTTGTGGGAGTGAGTAGAATTCTGTTTTGTGCAGTATACCACAACCTTTATACTAAACAATTTATAACTATGATTTTCTATCTCACATTGTAGACTTTTGGAGAAATACGTGTGAGAGACGGTTCTCTATCCTAATAGGAATACTTCGAAATAAATGCTACGGGTAATTTCCATAGTGAACGAAATTAGTTTTCTAATTTTTGATTACATTTTCTGCCTCCTAACATTAAATTATTTTCGTTTGTTGACGCGTTCCGGAATGACTTCATTTTCAAAACTTAAATCGTACTCTTCACGTAAACAGAAAGGAGAAAAATGTACTTAAACATACAGAAATATTTCTAACAGTAATGAAGATGATGATATTAAGCATTTCAAATACCTTATCCTTTTGCATGCGTACAGTTTTTACTTCTTGGTCACCGACCTTCTTTTGATGCAGATGGCTAAAATGTTGGAGACTACAGGATTTTTTCATAGTTTTGATTAGTTGCTTGCAGCTAACCGCGCACTACCTCACTCACCCTTTATCGTGTACTGTTCGTTCTGAAAAATTTTACACTCTCAGAATGTTGTATACATCAAAAGCTTCTGCATCCATTTGTCTACACATATTTCAAGACTGTTATTTCATTAGCTTATTTATCATCTATAACATAATTTATCTAATAGCGGCGTATCATGCAAGTCAGTGTTTTGACAGTTCCTATCACGTTTGTAGGAAAGTATTTATACAGACTCAAGGTAGTGCTCCACCTCACGTCTCATCTACTGCAATCTCTCATGGCCAAGTACATGGTTAAGTGGTTTCCTATATCTAATCATTTAGCTTCTCTCCTTTCTTGTTTTCAGCGGGACTCTATAGGAGGATGTTTCTTAGTGTTTCATCTAGTAAACCACAAGCTTGGCGAAGGGGTTAGTCAGCGAGGTAGAACCAGTATAGATGTTCCGGTAATGTAACTTGTTGCACTCTGGTGGCAAATAAAGTGACGTCCCCTCGGGCACCCCTCGGTATATCTTACGGACATCTGGTTTTGGCTGAATTTAAAATAATTTTCTCTCAATTGGGGAGGATCTCCATCTGTCTATTCATTCTTCTTGAAGGAGTCGATCGATCTTACTCTTGCAGCCACTAAGTAGAATAGATACTGTTGCAGTGGTCCCACGTCTGCCGCATTTCTGATTATCTGGTCAACCAGCTCACTCCACAGTAAAATGGTACTAACTGCATTGTTGAAGTATTGACAATTGCAGTTTTTTGTCAGATTTCTGATTTCCTTCATTTATTCTCATATGTACCAGCAGACTAGTACTCTTATATTTCTTTATTGATTTACACTCCAATAAAATATTTATATATAACTGTTACACTTTACTATAGTTGCGCCCAGCTAATCATGCACTTGCTCACTCCCACTTTCTCGTTTACTACCACATTCGAAAACATGTTACACTTTCAAAACGTTCTATACATATACAGCTTCAGAAGACTAAGATCAGAACTACAGAAGGTTACGATAAGCAACGAGTCTCAACGGAAACTGAGGAGACTGTAGTATTACTATAGGCCTAATTACTAACCATGAGTGTTTTGACAGTCCTTAAAATGTTTGTAGGAAAGTATTGATTCTGACCCTCCCGTCTCGCCAATTGCGATATCTCAAAGCCAAGTTCATGGTTAATGACTCAAATTATACTTGTAAATGAATATATAAATAAATACCAATTTATAAATAATAAATTTATAATAAAATTTTAAATAAATCATAAATAAAATGTTATGTTTTAAATTGGTGAATAAAATAACGCCAACAGTAATTTTACATTTATTATCAAATCAGGACACTTACAAACATTTTATGGTATAATAAATAATGTATTCCTTAAATTATATCCAGTAACTACAATCATATAATATTAGTTATGTACATTTATAGGTAACAATGGTAAACTATGAATAATTCAATTAACTTTAACATTATGTTAACATAAATAATTTAATTAACCTGTTATAAATTCGAACATTCCATTTAAAACCACTAACCACGTAACAAGTTACTTTATTGATTAAAATGCCCTCGTTTAAACCATGGAGTACCATTGTTAACAGATATTACATCAAAGTATCAGAAAATATTGTCAAACTAAATAAATACTGAACACATTATTTTAAATATAATACTCGGTTGAGCAAATTTTACCTTGTAAAGTTCTAGATAAGTAAATAAAATTATGTATTTGTAGTAAATTTTGCTCTTTAAAGATTTAACATAAATTTACCAATCATGCATAATAATAATAAATAATATATGCTCTTTAAACATTCAAAATATCTTTATTATAGGTAATATCTTATTTCAAATACTTAGTCTAAATTAGATGTATTTCTACTAAGATTTGTTGAATAAAATAATTTTACTTAGGCTACATGTTTAAAAATAATTTAAGACCTCTGTCTTAAATATATTATTTTAAAATTTTGTATTACTTAATTTGATTTCAAATTCAGTCTCAATTAAATCACATAACTTGTACTTACAAACATCTTTTAATTCGTCTGTAATGAATAAAGTTCAGATTCGCTCAGATTTTTCTGACAGTTATGAAGCATTAATCTATTAAAATTTATTAATATATCAACTGCACAGTTATAACAATTTTCCCATATTGTTGGAATGTTAAAAGTGACTAAGAGGTTGCTCCGAGGAAATGAAATAATCAGCAGATCATAGTTGATATTAGTTATTTCCTTATAAATATATGTTCAGTTTTACAATAAAACCATTGTTCACTCTCTCTGGTGAGTAATTTTGCAAAAACGACCAATTTACTTCAGTTCCCTTCATATATATATATATATATATATATATATATATATATATATATATATAAAACATATATGCGAGTAATTAGAAATTTCAACATTAACAAATTTAATTTATTTCTTTGGTTTATAACCCTTTGTATCTGTTTTTGTCATTATATTTCAGACTCATTTGTTCATCCACTTTAATAATATTTTATACTTATGGAGTTGCACTCAACAAGTCAGTAGGAAACATTAACAATCAAATCCTACCTATAAATTGGTAGGGACTTCAGAAAAAAACAAATAATTTAAACAAAACATTTTTGAACGTCAATTGTACATCAGTCAAAAAAGAAAATTTATTTGTAGTTACATTTGTTCTTAAAATAAATACACTTAATAAAAAGTAAGATCATCCGCTGTTATAACAGGCGTTATACCACATAAGCTATAACTTGAAATCAGCTGTTTTCTGAAGTCATATGTTATCATTTATTTTAAGCCAGAGGGGTCTAAATAACTATATTATCCATACGTTGCCCCTGTTAAAGGTTTTTCTCTCATATAAAACAAAAACTAATTCGTTTTAATAAATTTAATTAATGAATTATTATTATAAAAACTTCCTAACGCCAAGTGTCATCCAGTACAAGATTTCAAAAAATGTATTCACACGCATGAATGAAAACGTATTTTTATAACGGTTGATAATTTAAACCATATATATTAAGGAGAGTGTGAACTAATAGAAGGAATTCAATTATTCCAATTAGCATATCAAAAATTACTTTTAAATATATCCATCCGACTTAAATCCGAATTAAATAACAATATGTTGGTTTATATGTTCGTTTTAGAGAATAAATTCAGTGAAAGAAGAAATGCAAGCTGAGATTCTAAGCAATTCTCTTAGGAAACCTAGATTACCTTTTCCGTTATGTGAGCTATTATTTTTTTAAAATAAAAAGTGGCAGTCAGTTGGACTGGCCGGCAGAAGAGATCACGGTAGCACGGAGTTCGCATAAACAAATCAAGCTGCTCCCGCATAAGAGAGTACTTCATAGACAGATGTTCTATTAACGTCTACGCATTTTAAGAAGGGCATGCACTCGATGGTCACCGAATTCTTCATTTCAAAACGTTACTTGAATAAACGTTAAATAGAATATATACAATATATTTAATAGTAAATTATATTATGACGTTTTATATAATAAACAATTTAATTAATAAATATTTTTTAACGAATGTAAATTAAATCTGTTCTCAACGCGTACAAGGAAGTTGTAATTTTAAAAATACGTATACAAGTATATATAATTCATTAAATATATATAGCCGTAGTAAGATTTATTGTTGTATACATTATTATGTTTATTAACTGACAATATATTGAATAATATTTTACGTTGATAATGGGTAGCAAATAAAGTAAAATAACCTGATTTGAAAACAGCTGTTCTACAACACAACATATAAAATAAAATCAGATGTTTTATGAAGTCATTTGTTATCTCTTAATTGAACCAAAAATAGTTGTATACAGAACCATACACGCGACTATGTAGATGCGTTAGAGTTTGACGATTTTACTGTGATTCAAGTTGAATATTTTCCCTGTACAATTTTCCTGTTCAGGTGCTTCTAAAGAAGTATCCAATTTAGTCAACGCAAAGGATACATACGGATAAACATTTTAGTATCTTTTCGGTACAATTAAATTTAAAGAAATAGTATTCAAGTTATAAAAATATTTACTTTTTTCATATATTTTAGAATTTTAATAATATTTTAATGATTTTTTTTATAAATTAGTTGTTTATTCTTTTCCTCGATTATAATTTATAATCATTTACAGCTGATTATTGTATTAAAATATTGATAATTAAGTGTATAATAACTTATTAAAATAATATTATTAATATTCACTGTGATGAATAATATTTTATAAAGTCTATATGTACAAAAAATAGGATTGGTTTTAATTTTATATCTACAGGGGAGTTACGATTTAGTTTAATTTCAGGTTATTTACAATCGTTAAACCATATTTGTTTCCTAATATTCCAAAAAGAACAACAATATTTGGATTTCAAGAGTTGATAATCTATTGCTATTGTATGACACTGCAAACATTTAGTCTTGTTCACGAGAAGTATTCTATCGGCTTTCACACGGCTATCGAATAGTCCGAATGCTGGGCGTGGTTGGTGGGCCGCGACCACAGGCTGGATCGAATGCCCAGCTTCAGTTTCTTGAGCGTGTCGATATCGCACTCTGCTTCGCTCAGCTCTGAACTCTGACTTGGCGCTCCTCTGAAGGATGTCTCGGCGATCGATAGAGACGTTCTCATTGACTTTCCTGGCGACAGCCACCTGCAACCAATACAAACTCGGCTACCACTGCAGGTAAACAGTCAAACGTACGTACAGGATTACACCATTAAAGCTAGAGTCAGTCAGAGGTGGAGGGGGTATTTTTATATTCGTGGTTTGTGCAGCGTGTCTTCCCTAGCACTGGATGCTAGCAGGATACTGGTGACTAGGAGCGGTGTTTGGCTTTGGAACGATGCTTATGGGAATTATCCTGAAGCTACTAGTAAGCTAAGAGTGTGACTAAAAACTAAAAAGACTATAAAGTAAACTGGGCTAGAATAATTTTTTGGCCTGAAAATTACAGATAAATTAGGGGGTTTGATTAGTATTTGGGAGCAAAGTCTACAGATGTGCGAGGTTCAGTGAAACCGGCGAAACAACCCTACGTGCTAGATATATATTTCCCAAGTTTAATGTTGCTGTTTATATTTTAGTATTGATAACATTTGTCGTTTAAAATCTTTGAAGGTAATGGTCTATATTGTAGGAAGGTATAATTATGATACATATCTTTAATACCATG
This sequence comes from Prosapia bicincta, assembly GCA_036971475.1. Lineage (NCBI taxonomy): Eukaryota > Metazoa > Arthropoda > Insecta > Hemiptera > Cercopidae > Prosapia > Prosapia bicincta. Next base: position 219,642,614 of record JBAIZL010000005.1, read on the forward strand.
TGAATACGATAACGATTGAATATTCTCCTTTGTTGACGCGTTTCTGAGTAACTCCATTTCAAAAATAAATAACTCGATTAGTACAATTTAAATTTTGAAAATGGAGTTACTCCGAAACTCGTCAACATAGGAGAATATTTAATCGTTATGAATGGCAGAAAACTTTACACAAACATATTTAAATTATCAATAAGTAGAGGCAACTCTTTCTTTTGAATGTAAATTTTCTTTTCCTTCTAGTGTTTATATGTTTTATGATATCAATACCAATTCATTTCTTTCGCAGTAATTGACCCTCAACACTAGCCTTGGGATTTTCATCCGTAAAGTATTTTTCAATGTACTATTAGAAATTTACTTGTGTCATTTCGGGTTGTTGTCAACATTAATTTAAATATTTTTTTTTTAAAGTTTTTCCCTCTCAAAATTAAACAAAACCTTATAAGATTGTGACTTTCACTTATAGAGTTTAATCTTATAATTAACTTATATGCCTGTTTGCACACATAACTAATAAACGATGTAAGAGCTATTTTATTTTACTATTCGCCAAGAGCTTAAAGCTCATGTCTGATTTGCAATTAATATCCTAATTGCGTTTTTACTTAATTTCTAGTCAAATAGCTATTGAATTTTTATAGTATACTATGTAGGAATCAAAAATACCCTTATAAAAACAATTTCTAAAACTACCACAGAAATATACTTTTAAAATTATTTTAGGAAAAAATTCAAATATAACAAATTTACTTCTATAAACGATAAAAAAAGAAAGTACCCTGAAAAGTATAGATTTTTCAAATATTATAATATCTCAATAACCTGCTTAGGATCGTTACCTGGAACGGCCCCCGCGTCTCGGTAAGGACTTCTGTTCAGACATTGGCGATATGTCGGAGGAAGTGCTCGACTGAGCACCATGGTAAATAAAATCTGTAAAACATAGTAAAACATTAGATTTTCAAGATTTAATTTTTACTTGTTTAGTTCAATTACCGATAAGGTAAATCTCTTCAATTTAGTATAAATTAAACAAAATAATACCCCTATGAAATTTTCTGCTACACTTTACAATGTTTAACATTCCAAATACATATACAAACTTAAACTTATACACACACACACACACACACACACACACACACACACACACACACACACACACACACACACACACACATATATATATATATATATATATATATATATATATATATATATATATTTATTTATTTATTTATGTAAAACAACTAAGGTTATTCAAATACAAGACTATTTATTAGTTAATGTTCAAAGCTTTTCGTTGATAAACAGTACCAACATCATCAGGAACAAATCATAAAATAATTCCAGATATAAAACATATGTTTCAATAGAAATAGAATTGTTTAATTTATGTTTCTAATTTACCATATATTTTATATCTTGCATGATTGTATGATTCATTCCTGATGATGTTGGTACTGTTTATCAACGAAAAGCTTTGAACATTAACTAATAAATATTGCTTTATTAATAAAGGTTATTTATTATTAAATAATTAAGGTATTTAAATAACCTTAGTTGTTTTTAATTATTATATAAGAAAAAATATTATATATATATATATATATATATTAATAGATTGACATATATGTGTGTCCCTTTTATACAAACATTAAATTTGTTTCTTGAGTTCCGATACATAATTTAATAATTATCAATTTATCATCATTGTGGCGAGTTTGATCTTGGCGACATATTATTTACTTTAATATTGTAATGCACAGAACTAAAATATTTGCAATTAGATATATTTATCGAATATACGTGATCTTCCTAGTTCTTAAATGTTTCTGTGTAACAGCCTGTCTGAATAAAAATCGTAAAGACGTAATTTAAAGATAAAATTTTATTTAAAATTATTTTCACACTATCATAGGCAGAAGTAATTTGGTAATGATATTACTATGAGTTACTATTAGGAATTATTTTTACAAACAATTCCTAAAAAAATATATTTTTATAAAACCATCTCTTGGTCTTCTTTATTGTCAGTATTATCTGTAGCCAGTTGAACACTTGATTCACAACACAACTCTCAATTAATGTGACAGTGAATGATAGCGTCAGGCTAAAAGTAAATTGATTTTAAAAAAAAAACTTTCTCGTTATGTAAAGTTGGTAAAATATATAAAATAAATCTCTGAACCTATTGACAACATTTGTAAAAAATAAAATTGTTTTTTCACAAAATTATACTTTGTGTTCAACTTCAACTTAAAGCTACAATGAAGTACAAAAAATACTTATCACTGACTCCGCTTTCCTTTAGCCGCGTCTAATTGGTTCGATGATTCTGTCCTGCTTGAAGTCAGCTGATCGGGGTCGGATTCCGATTCGTCGGACTCTGCATCTGTTTTTCGGTTGCTTCTTCTTCTTCCCCTTCTAGACTTACAACTCTAGAACAAGTAAAGCAAATACAACAAGTAATTTAAAAAAAGGACTTCAAGTCGATTCCTACTTTTAAAGTAGAAAAATTGTGTATTACTTTGTATTAAATATTATTATATATATTTTAATATATATACATATGTATGTATATGTATGTCTAAATTAATATAACCTATGCGTTAAAAGTGGTTTATACCACATAACCTATGTAACACTCTTAAATAATTAGGTGTTACATATAAATACATTTACATATTTAATTTTTTATTTTATAATTAGATAGGCCCAATATAAAAGAAAATTTTTGTTTTCTTGGTGAACACTTGTTAATCTATCGTAAGAAGTAAGGCGCTCCTAGCGAGCAAAAATGTAAAATATCGTACGATGCTGGTAAGTTAAGGCAATTGACCAGATCATGCCATATGACGTAAGCATGAGATGATATCTGCGAACCAATCAAAAATGTAATAAGAACAAATAAGGGTGGGGGTTGCATGGGAATTCAGATTCACGCGTATACCAAACTGCCCACTTCACTAAAAGTCTTTGAACGAGATAGACATGATGGCAATTTCGGAAATGATTTGCAATCTTTTATTAATCAAAATTTAAGATGTCAAGGCCTGTACCAGTTTATTAATGCAACTTACAGAAGAAGCCAGAACCTTTTTTTTTATGAGTTCCAAATAGTAAAAGTTCGTATTTTTTTTGTTTTGTTTAAGTGCGCTTGTTGCAAGAGCAATGTGCAGTGATAAGTAATATGTGTTATACAAGTGGTGTTCACAACCAGGTACGTTTTAGAGTATAATGAAGAAAATTTATTTTAATTTTAACTAACTTAAACTCTGAGTGATAAATGATTAACACATAAAGGGTAGAAATCGACTTTGGATATTCATTTCTAAAATTAAATTTGAGCACCTAACTCACTACCTTCTCGATACATAAATTGTAATGCTATATTGTACACCTAACAAGAAATTATTGTATGTAAAGAATAGTTAGCAGTAATTTAAAATAAATCTCTTGACACATTGGTTGTCATTTGTTCAATTTGTGATTTGTGTTTAATTAAAAAATTGTTTAATATTGTATTTTACAACATTCAATCGTTATTTCACACGAAACATATTTCTAACTTCAAGATAGGAAGACCGTCACAGACAGACAGTATGTGCCTGAGCTGTGACGTTAGAACTAGAAGTTCTGGTAAGTAAAATTAAATATTTTGGTAATAAGCAAAAGAACATATTTAAATAAAGAACAATTACCCAGGTAAAAAGGGCTAAACGTTACCCCTATAGCAAAAAATAAGCCGTTTAATGAAATCATGTTATCACTTATTTTAAGATAAAAGGGACGAAATAACAATATTGCATTCACTGCCCCTTTAGTGAAAATGTTTTCTGACATGTATGTAAACGAAACTGTTAGAAACTTACCCCTGGAGGTGGAGGTGACGCACATCCTTCTGTCATGGCTTGTTCGTGATACATAAAGCTGTGGAGTAAGGTATTGTTTGGATCCGACAGCTGGAACGTAGCGTAAGGCGAGATGTCGTCGGACGTTTCTATAAAATTACAAGTTTTATTGGCTAAATATACTGTCATTCGTTTTAAATTTTGGTTGTAGCTCACATTTAGATACTTACGTAATTTTAGGCACCTTAGCATCTTTTTAGCATCAGTTTTAATATTAAAATCTGTTAGTAATTAATCTCCGTGCAAAATCATTTAAGGAACCGTAACCAATTTTTCCAAATACGTAATAAAAATTAATCAACTTTAGGTATATAAAACGTCTTCTAAAGAGCCGATAAACAAGTTTTTATATTCAACATATGAATTGAATTTAAATTACGGACGTAATTTATGGGGCTACACTCAACCATTCGAGCAAATAGCGATTACGTAATATAGTATATTCCATAAACTGGATATACATACCAATGGCTATAATATTAGCCATGATATGAAGACTACTAGCGTTTTAAATTTTATTTTCATGTACTATACATTTATGTAGGATCTGTTATTACTTTTGAAAATGTCCCACAAAGTAAACAGATTTGTGTTTTCTTGGGAAATAGAGAAAAATGTTTAAATGCTCTGTGTTGAGATAAGTTTTTTTCTTTTAAAAGGGATATCGGCATAATGTTACAAAAAAATAGGTGACAATCCTACCTGGGATCTTGTCTGAGCTGGCTTGCAGAGCTACCTTGTGTATTGTAGCGTAGTAACGTTCTCTTTGGGCTTCGGCGTTCTGCTGGTTGTCTAATGTCTCTTTCAGGGGCCTGGGTACTCCTGCGGAACGGTGCTAAGGTAAATATACGGTAAATCACAAACAGGTACTCCCACACATACAGACACAAACACACACCTACACTCACGCACATAGACGTAAACACACACACACACACGCACGCACGTACGCACGCACTCGCGCGCGCGCACGCACACACACACACACTCACACACACCTACTAGGACGCATGACATACACACACAAATACACATAGACGTACATACACACCCCCACACACACACACCCACAAACAACACTAACGAGCGTAAACATACATACACCTACTAGCACACACCATACACCAAGAGCGCTCGCTGCGCGCACACACACACACACACACACACACACACACTCACACTCACACACACACACACACACACATCCGGACACACACAGGTACTTGAGGTAAAACGTGTTAGACCTATCGTGCAAATATATATAATTATAAGTTATAAAAATTGTATATCAAAATTTTACTTGTTTTCCGGCACAGTACGAACGCGGCGGCGGCTCCGAATAGAGCCAACAGGATCACCAGGAGCGCAAGGAGCAGTCTGGAGTCCGTGTAAAAGGGAAGCGACAGATGTCCTCTACGTACCAGTTCTGTCGGCGGGAGCTCTGGAACAAAAACATAACTTTATATTATGGTGTTACTTTCTCAAAAACTCTTACAAAACGATTGTGGTTTCATGAATAATTACTTTTCATAGAAACTATATTTTTGTTCAGGTAATTAAATTATAACGGATGCGCCAAAATAAACGATACTGAAACATTATTAATTTCTTTGAGTACTGTGGATTGATTTTTGAACTAAATAAATAAATCTTTCTTTTACTAAAAGAAATCCTCCTTAATAAGTAGAATAAACATTAGACAATTTCTTGAGTATAATAAATAAATAAGACTGGTTTTAAAATTTATAACTCACCGCCATCTTTAGTGAGCGTATAGAACTGAAACTCTCCTGTCGAAGACCCTGCGACGTTGTGCGCCTCTATTTGGACGTCGTACTCAGATGAGGGCAGCAACCCTGTCACGGAGAAACGCCTTTGGGGCTTCAGATTGTTCGAAACTGTAATCAGGCAAAGGAATACATATAATTGTATTTATTAAATCCATAGCTTCGCTTGAGAAGTTTTAGAAACTTCCTAAAAAATTTACAAATTCTTAACCCTTAACACATAAATATTTCTAGATTTTTAATTGCTAGACAATTATATTTTACGTTGATAATATGAATTTAAATACATTATTGTTGGAAATACATTATATAATTCTTAAATGTTGTAAATAAAATTGATTTTTTTAAAATAAATTTTATTTTTCTGCAACTAAGGACGAGTCCTGTCTAGCAGCTTGGATTATAAGGCCAGTTAAGATTTCAAGCGTGTTCCAGTGAAAGACACCGACTTGATATTCTAGTTTTAGAGTTAATTCTACTTAGCAATGAGATCCAAATAGGTCAAGTTTACAATTAGCTTACCCAGTATCCACATGGCGTTGTTGGCAGGTTTGTACCGAACTACAAAATACAACATCGGACAGCCATTGTCCGGCCAGGCGTGGAGTCGTAACAGAACTGACGTGGAGTTCGGTGTTAGAAACGCGGATGAAGGAGGGATACCCGGTAGTTGTCCTTGCGTTCTCACCGAAAGCGTGGGACTTGGCGGAGAGCTCCCGAGACGGTTGTGGTTTGTCAGGTAAATGTGGTAGGTGCTACCGCAAAATAATCCCTGAAATTTCAATACAACAAATGAGTTCAGTTAAATAATAAAATACAAAAACCGGCGGTTTGTATTAAAAATCCTTAAACCCTGAGTACCTTATACTGTTTTAAAAAAAAACACCATTGTCAAGTATATTGTTATCCATTAAATACAATCATGTATTATGACATCACCGTAATGTGCTTTACACTACACGAGTTATTTCGGAAATAGATGGTAATTGTTCTCTCACTTTTATTTAGAATTTAAATTATGTGTTATAGAGCGAATCGCGTAACCGTGCACTTGGTCCTTTCCACGATATTTTTCGCGTACTACCACTTCTCAAATCATGTTACATATTCATAATGTTCTATACATCAACAGATTTTGCATTAGTTATGTCTACACATACTTCAAAATTGTCTGTTGTTTTATACCAAAACTAATTTATCGGGGAAATTATTTATACTGACACTCTATTTCCCGTCTCACCTACTGCGATCTCTCAAGGCGAAGTGCAAGGTTACGTGGGCCACAACTATATTTTATTTTTTTAAAGAACATTCTAAATATTCAGAAAAAAATTATATGTTACACTCTTTTAATTTAAAATTATATTTCATTTTTAAGATTTAAATACAGATATATATATATATATATATATATATATATAGATTTATATGCCTATCATAATCTTCATCAATAATCATATTTTTATGAAAGAACGCTTTAAAATAAATACTTCTGGCTATACATAAACTTTGCTTATTGTATATTGTCTCAAAAAACGTCTTCAATGGTATTTGATTCGAATTCAGTGATCGTCAGTAAGACAAATGTACTAAAAAAAAAGTAATCACTCTTAAGACATAAAACAGTAATGATATAATGAGTAATAATATAAATCATATCATAATATAATTATTATTTTAACTATATCATGATAGCTATAATTAAAATACAAATCTATTGTAGTAAGTTTTACAGTTATACTATAATAAGGTACAGGTAGAATGAAAGATACGACGGAATAGTGGGAGGTCGGTCTACTAAAAGTTCGGACTACTGAAAGGTCAAATTATTGGTAATCCTGAAGTTTACCATTGTCCGATTAACTAAAATATACGAACATACTACTTATACAGTGTAGTTTTGTATCGTTGTAAGCATCCAAGAAAATACTTTGATATTTATTGAAGTTTATGTAAGGATAATAAAATAATGCATTGCGATTACCAGATCAGTTCCTCGTGACAGGACTGGTTCTAGTTTCATAACATTACTGTTAGTGAACTAAGCTAATGTATTCGAGCATTATTGTTTTTTTATTTATATAATAATGGGATCACAATTTTCATTCCAATACACTGAAAATAATATTGAAAAAATTTCATTATACTTACACTTTACATACGAGTGTGAGGTAACACAGTTACCTCGAGATGTAACTTCAAACTGAGCTGTATGTGGTGGCAGATAACCACATAAGTAATTGTCAAGTAACATGAACAAAATAATCAAAAGCTTTACACCAGGAGGTTGCATTAATAACAAAAACTTAATAAATAAAATACGTGTTTTGTAGTTAAAAAAGCCGTTACTATGAAACGAGATACATATACAATGTGCTTTTGAACAACAGGAGTATCGTGGGCGGAGTATTGAGTGCCGGATTATAGAAAGACTTCTGTATTAATTTAATATAAATGTTTCTGCAATCCAAACATAGTCTTACACCAACCTTTACATGTGTATAAACAGTTCGTAACACACCTTGAGTTCAAAGTTCGTTGTACGCCTAGACAAATTCAGTTCTTCCAGGTCCGAGTGCGCTCTTCTGTAATTGAGAGTGAAGCCAGTTAACGGAGCACCACCGTTATCTCCCGCCTTCCAATGGAGCAGGATACTGCTGCTAGTGGCGCTGGTGACGTACAGGACGGGTGCGCTTGGAGGAACTGCGCACAAAACACATTGAAAAATTATACAGTGCTATAATACGATTAAACTAAAGTGTAAAAGTTTAATAAATTTTTGCAGCTGAAATTTGTTTATAATACCCTCAGGGCAAATGTTGTTTAAATTATGAACCAAGTGGTTCAAATTATACGAACTATAAATACAGTATGGCACTAAAGACTGAAGGAGAAAATACGTAACAAAAGTATTTCACGCAAGAAATTCTTGAGTTAATACTATTGCTTTTCATCTGCAACTTGAGCTACTCATAAAAATCTAAACACTTGGACAGAGGGATATATCTCCTGAAACGGCCGTCCTCGTTAAGGACAAAAGTAAGTGCTACTGCGGGCAAGCATGACATATTATTATTTGTCCAAATGTTAAAGAATAAGTATTATTAAAAATATTTTTTTTAATATTTTAAAGACGATTTTATTTAAACAAATATTATCATATAATACTTTAACAAATATGAATTGTGTTTGGTTCTGTGTTCTTTTAAAATTTGTTTTCGTTTTCCATAAATTATGTTTAGATATATTTTTTATTTTGAATGTTTTGTGACATATATATTTTATAATCGCTAATTTAAAACAAATTGTGTGACAAAAAAAGATTGTTTTAGGATTGACTTCTACTATTTTTGTCACAATTAATAAAGCTAGAAATCTAGGGCGATTTTAACTTCATTAAAATACCATATAAACTAAAATTGTAGTATTGTCTCAGGAACTGAATGGGTATATAAGAATCGAAAGTCTATTTCTGTGACGATGCGAGAGATTGAAGTGCTGTGTGCAGTGCACCTCGGATAAGTAAAATCTATAAAAGCTATAATATTATTAAAAAATAGTATATTTTATAGTTAATTGCTTATTAGACTTACCTTGGATAATGAGTGTGTATTGTATACTGTCGGAGCCAATGGTGTTCTCGACGTAGCATGTGTAATTGTCAGAATTAGTCTTCTGCAGGCCAGAAATAATCAGCTCCCCCGATTCCATGACTTGAGTGCTGTGCGAGTTGGCAATCTTAAAGGAACGATCTGAGGACCTGTACCACTCTCGGCGAGGATGTGGGCTGCCAACAGCCTGACAGGGGAAGGCCACCGACGTTCTCCAGGGACGCAACATCACACCGCCGAAAGACACAAGGCGGGCTGGAACTGAATTCGGGAGGTGTTAGAACACTTTCAGCACAAGTAGAATATAGCCTGAACTTTTAATGCTAGTACACAATATGGTGTGAATTAAATAAAGTTTTATAAAGTGTTAAAAATGTTACCGGACTTTATCGAAAAGCTTAGTTTTAGCCTAAATCAAGAACGTTGCGATGCAATATTTGTGTTTACGACTGGATATTATATTGTATCACAAAAAACGAATTCGACATTTTTGTCACGTGGGACATTGAATACCTACATTACGAAGATAAAAATAATATGAAAAATACGTACACTATCCGTAAAATATGAAACATTCAGTTTAAGGCAAGATTAAAAATTTGAAATCACATTTTGTATATAACGCAAAATTGAAAAGACGCTCTTAACTTCAATAAATGGTAAAATATTTCCTAAGATAATATATTTCATCCTCACCATATTTTCGATGTTTAAAATCATTTTAAAGTTCAACTACAAAAAATGCTGAAGAAGGGGTGAATATTTCTTGATGTGAGGGGTAACTATTTTCAACTAAACCTAGACATTGGTGAAATAGAAATTAGTTCAGGAACAAGATTCCGTCATATTGTTACCAAGTATTGAGTAACAAATAATTGCCAACAAAATATAGCCAGTTTGAACTTACTTTTGGACACTACATTGGTAAGTTGCAATAATCACGACTCCTGTAATTAGTTTGTTACACAATTAGCCGCGTAATTTCAGTTCTAAGTGAATAATGCATATTTGTTTAGCAATATATATATATATATATATATGTGTGTGTGTGTGTGTGTGTGTGTGTGTGTGTGTGTGTGTGTGTGTGTGTGTGTGTGTGTGTGTGTGTGTGTGTGTGTGTGTGTGTGCTTAGAGTTGAATGACTTGCTCAAACGGTAAGTCATTTAAATAAAATCTATTATCATACTCACGTAGGTTAACCGTTGAGCAGGCGCGTATTCAGATATAACGTAAGCGGCGTGTAGCACTACACCGTACATTAGGGCTTTTCAATTCTCTCCAAAAACGTATATTTTAGTCTCTTTTGTGTGATTCTCGGTTTTATTTCTCAGTAATTATAGTGATCAAGAATAACTTTATTATTATATTACATTTATAATTAAAACACTATATTTAGTTAACAGCCATGTTATGGATGGAGTAAGATTATTTATAATACGAATCTAATATATGAGTTACAAATCAACAATAATATATAATAATATAACAATATTATATATTATATATTATTACAATATTATAATAATAGAATATAATTAGCTATAAATATTTATTATTAACAATAAAGAAATTGAATTTAAAGTTTAATTTGAAACCAGAATCCATGATCTTCTAATACTACGGGGTGAGTAAAAATGTACAAGGTCTCTTAAAAAATGTAGACTAATATTTCATTCATTTGGCTTAGAATTTGAAAAACTCATGTAGTTACAAAACTTTAAAAAATATTAAAACATTATTACTTATATTCTATTCTATATTTTAAACTATTCACTGTCAGTTTCCTTGGTACAATCGAAATAGTCGTTGACTTTGAGAATTACAAACAAATTTTTTGCAAGAAGTATATAACATTATTTTACGTAATGTTCCATATTAAAGCAGCTTCAGAAAATAAAACGAGATATTAATTTTAAAATATTAAAAAAATTGTAACTTATAAAATAAATCGTACTGGTTGAGATAAGATATTCACAAAACC
>JBAIZL010000005.1:219658906-219688906 GCA_036971475.1 Prosapia bicincta
ACCAAAGGGATGATTTGGGGTAATAAAGTAAAAAAGCAAAATATTACTACAAAATAAACACTTGGGGGATTTTGGTAAGGCGGAATTTAATGCCGTCGCCGAAAGTCGCCGGGGATGCACTGGTATGGTTCCCCACGAATACCAAAGGGGTGAATTGGGGTGAAAACGTCTAAAGTCAAAAAATCGCTGCAACATAACCACTCGTGGGTTTTCGAGGAAGCTGAATTCAATGCCGCCATCGAAAGTCTCCGGGGATGGACAGATGAGACTCTACGTGAGTGCCAAAGGGATGATTTGGGGTAGAAATCTCAAAAGTAAAAAAAAAATACTAGAAAATAAAAACTCAGGGAATTTTGATGAGGCGGAATTCAATGCCGCCACCGAAAGTCACCGGGAATGCATTGGTGTGGTTCCACGCGAGTACTAAAGGGATGAATTGGGGTAAAAATGTCAAATGCCTAAGAATCGCGGGAAAATGACCGTTCGAGGGTTTCTGAGGATGCTAAATTCAATGACGTCATCTAGAGTCACCGAGGATGGACGGTTGTGACTCTACGTTAGTACCAAAGGGATGATTTGGGGTAAAAAAGTAAAAAAACAGAAAATTACTAGAAAATAAACACTCGGGGCATTTTGGTAAGGCGGAATTTAATGCCGTCGCTGAGAGTCGCCGGGGATGCACTGGTATGGTTCCCCACGAGTACCAAAGGGGTGAATTGGGGGTGAAAACGTCTAAAGTCAAAAAATCGCTGCAACATAACCACTCGGGGGTTTTTGAGGATGCTGAATTCAATGCCGTCATTGAAAGTCACCGGGGATGGACAGATGAGACTCTACGTGAGTGCCAAAGGGATGATTTGGGGTAGAAATCTCAAAAGTAAAAAAAAATACTAGAAAATAAAGACTCGGGGAATTTTGATGAGGCGGAATTCAATGCCGTCTCCGAAAGTCACCGGGAATGCATTGGTGTGGTTCCTCGCTAGTGCCAAAGGGATGAATTGGGGTGAAAATGTCAAATGCCTAAGAATCGCGGGAAAATGACCGTTCGAGGGTTTCTGAGGATGCTAAATTCAATGACATCATCTAGAGTCACCGAGAATGGACGGTTTTGACTCTACGTTAGTACCAAAGGGATGATTTGGAGTAAAACAGTCAAAAGCCAAAAAATTACTAGAAAATAACCACACGGGGGATTTTGGTAAGGCGGAATTTAATGCCGTCACCGAAAGTCGCCGGGGATGCACTAGTATGGTTCCACGCGAGTATCAAAGGGGTGAATTGGAGTGAAAAAGTCAAATTTCAAAAAATCGCTGGAACATAACCACTCATGGGTTTTTGAGGATGCTGAATTCAATACCGTCATCGAAAGAGACCAGGGATGGACGGGTGTGGGCTCTACGGGAGTAGCAAAGGGATAATTGGGGTAAAAAGGTCAGAGGCCAAGGGATCGTTATAAAATCATCACTCGGGGTTTTTAATAATGCTGAGTCTAATCCTAGCACCGAAGTTGGCCATGCGCAATCCGAGATGGGACTGCGGGTGTCGCTGTGGGCGAATTTAGGTAAAACTAGCCAGAATCTAAAATATTGCCCAAACATGGGCATTCGAAGATTTTCGAAGCTCCTAGTCCTACGTCATGAAAATTCGCCGGGCATGTACGGGCTTACCAAGGGGTGATTTGGGGTAATATATCCCATTAACAATAAATCTCCCAAAATTGGCATGTTTCCAACTATGCAACATAACCAACAGAAAGAGTCGGGTTCGTAACCTTGTCTTGGACAGAAGTTATGCTACATCTATTTACAGAGATGTTTGTGATATGAAAATATAAACAGGCGTCACACCGATAGCAGTTCTAGTACGTTTGTTTACGTCATGTCTGTCAAAGTAATCTTTATAGCTTGGAGCAGTGTTTCAATGCAGCCTGTCCATGTGCTTTAAGCATTTTAAAGACTGTGTGCTTGAACGATTCAACTTGAAAAGATAACTGTTTGTCCCAAATTGATATTTTTTTAAAAATTAATGTATTTGTCTACCCATTTGTCATATATTTTCTTTCCATTTTTACTTAGAATATCTAAACATTTATGTTTGTTTTCTCATTCTTCGTCGGGTAATTAATTTTCTTCTCTTTTCGTGTTATTTTCTTTTGTTCTCTTAAAAAGGATGGTATCGTTAGCGGGGGCAGCGGAATGACTTTTCAGCCATCAGTTAATGTAAAACTTCTACTATAACCGTAAATTAAAAAAAAATATAAATAAGTAGACCTTATATTTGTTCAACCTTCTTACAGCTTAGAATAAATGACAAAAAAGGGAAATTTTTGACCCACATCATTTAATCGACTTATCCTTATCAGCTTATATATCCAGAAAACCTATTATGCCAATATCTACAAATTCCAAGCTTAATCTTTAACTGCCGTCATCGTGCCTGAGCATCAGCAACGGGTTATCCGAAGAAGACAGTGATTCAGGTGCTGTATCTAATGACCAACTTTTATAAGGCATCAAAGAGAATAGGGGAATTGTGCAACAGGGTGAAGAAGTAATTGAGCAAAAGGTCATGATACCGAATCTCAATGAAGTCCATCAGACGATGAAGATGATTTCGAAAAACTGCAACCTCCAGAAATTTACAAATTTTTCTATTTGTATAGATAAATTGTTATAAACAATGTAGAATTTGTCCAGCAACAAAAAATAGAAAGACTAGTTACACTTTGTAAGCTGTCTTTGTACAGCCAATATGTCTAGAATGTTCTGAGCTGCTGTGTAAATACTGCTGTCAAAATTGAGTTATTATTTGTAATGCCAGTTTCCATAAATAAAGCTTATAATATGTCAAATGTTATCTTGTATATAAAGTTAAGTGTGTACAATCAGTGAACAAGAAATAATTAGTGTATGTTAGTTATCGTGCGATTATAAGTCTTTTTAGCTAAACTGCGCTAAAATCTGTAATAAAATATGACTGCTCTCATAAAACTACGTTTACCGTACTAGTCCCATTGCAATCAGAATATTCAAAAACAATTTTTATAATGTAAATGCAAGATAAATTGTTAAACCACACAATAAATCACACTTAGACATTTCGTGCCTCTGATGTAATCGGCAACAGTAATGTGACAGAAATTCCACCACGGTAGTTGAAGGTTAATAAATACTGAATCAACTTTCGTTAATCTCTGTAATGTATACATGAACCTAAATAACATCTGTGCGAGTGTTGTCAGCTTATATTGTCTGGTGATATCAGGATGTCTGGTGTAAACAAACATAGGTCCAAGCCAAACAACGATAAAGGCTCGCACTCGACAAGTGGACGAAGGCTCGGAAAACTGACTTTCTGCATTCTATCTTTTCCACCCCTTTCTGTCATTTACATACGGCGTAAACGTAAATAATTTATGGTATCTTCCCAACGTCAAAATGGTCGTATAAAGACGGAAACATTTGTTTCTATACTCGACTTTAGCCGCTGGTAGTCTATATTTTATTTTATTAATATGTTTATTGAATACATTGGTATTAACCTTTAGTAAATATACATGGAGTAGGCCATATTAAGTGTTACATCTGTTAATACATGTGTTGCAGACTAGTGTTACCATGTTTGCAATGTTACGAAATTGTAAGAATATACAGCAAATAATAGTCACTTTTAGATCCTTAAAATGTGATAGAGATGCTATGACAATTAATTTGAAAAGCAAGTTAAGTTAAAAAATAAATACTTTATCCATCCTATAGTATCTAAGAGCACCAAGGGAAAATAACGAGATGCATTGACCGGAACATTAAGATAAGTTTGGTCAACAAGTAAACAAACGCGTCAGAATGGCTTTCGGAGTGTCGGCTGTTTATGTTTCCATATCAAAATTGTGTCTGTAAATACATAGCATAGTTCTCTCCAAGATAAGGTCGCGAATCCACAGCTGTATGTCCTAAAATAGCATGTTTACAAATTCCTGAAGTACTTACATCGAGGACTCTAATGAAACACTTGGCAACAATATCTCAACTTTTCCAAATGAATGACCAAGGTATTAAAGAGCTAGCGTTATTTATAGGCCATACAACATCATTTTTATCAATAATAACATTATATATATTTTTTTCATCCAAATACTCAAACATAGTTTGAAAGATATAAATAATGTAGATAAGAAAGAACACGTGGATATATACACACATTCTATGACCATAAGGGCAAAACATTTTAAGTACTTATTTAAGGGTACATGTATCATGGTGTTAATAAACTAGAGAGCAGTTCAGGCGGTTTAAGCAATATAAATAAATAAATATTGGTGGTAAATATTTAAAATTCTTTATTTCTACATCTCTGAAGATTATATGTAAGGATATAGTTCTTCCCAATGTGTATTGCAGTGTAGCAAGGAATCAAAACGTTTTCAGAAAGCAATGTAATAAATCTATTATGTTTATCCTCGATATTCTAGTCCCAAGAGTAACTTTAATATCTATGGGATTTTCACTCACTTTAGAGTTGCATGAAAAACTGGTTCAAGTGTGGTGATCATTGGTACGGAAACAAATACAGTAGTGCATGGATAATTCGAGGTAGATGGCACCGAGACACCGTCGGATTACCGAAAACTTGGATTACATGGAAATAGCTTCCTGTACACTAGAAAAAAAAACAGGAGTTCTAATGAACCCTAATACTATAATTAAGAATGCACAAAATACGTATGTAGAACTTTATTGATTACAGTACATACATAAATTAATGTTGCTTGGCTCTCCAAGACCACTGTACTGAATCTTGCTTGCAAGGATACTATACGATATGAATACCATACTAAGTATCGGCAATTATAGCTAGAAAATAGCCGATGCCCGTTGTAAACTTTATCAGGACGCCCAATGTTTCGATCGTTGATAGTCTTTTTGTTCGCCTACCATAAAAATAAAACGAGATTATCAGTAAAATATCAGTAAATCTGAAGTATAGTGAAAAATTACCGTGATCATCGGTAGTAAATATTTATGATTATCAACGTCTAAAGATTGACTACAAAACGTTTTATAAGCACTTGGTTAGGGTTGCTTAACTGAAGTAATTTTCTATCAACGAAGAATAGATAATATTCAAATTGAAATATTAAGTTTGTAATTAGGAGTTATTTATTAACTGGTATTGCTAGTTATAGGATTCGTAAAATATATAACAAAGGAGACAATTTTGAGAAGTGATTTAGTATTAGCAGACTTTGTCTTGAGATCAGACACAACCGAACGAACTAAAATCATTCTGATACTAACTATAAAAATGTATGTAACATGTCGACCAAAGAACGGAGAGATTTTTTAAAGTGAAAAAAATCTACAAAACAGTCATTATCATTTACGTCTTGTTTTTTTTTAACAAGAAATACCATCATAGTGACTAATTTCATTCGGTCACTCTGCATAACGCTATTTTACAGCTAGTTTTTGAAGACGGGTTCCTCAGCTATATTCGCCAAAATATTTTTAATTTTGTTCACCATAATAATAATAATAAATCAAATTGTAGAATGCGAGCCAGGAGGGATACGGCTAAAGATAGAATTAAAGAAGAAGATTAAAATATATTTAAATCTTATCAGATATATTTTCAGGTGCATTCAACGTGTCTTGATGAAAGTAACATCACAATCAAGGTGAAATGTCATCCTTTCGGAAAATATCTAAGGGAGGAATTAAATAAATTTTTTAACCTGCCAACAACGACTACCAGGAAAATTTAATGAATGTAGTTAAAGAAGAACTTTTAGAAAAAATAGGTCTTTACTCAAACACAATTGTACCTATAACAACCTATGACAAATCAAATATGATGGATAAATAAAATAGATGTATTACATTGCTTACCGAAATCGTTTTTCACCGTGATGTCTACAATGCAATATACATTGGGAATAACTATATCCTTACATACATTCTTTAGAGATGTAGAATTAAAGAAGTTTAAATATTTACCATTGCTTACACCACCTGAACTGCTCTCTAGTTTTATTGGCAGAAAACCACCTATGATACATGAATCCTTATATAAATACTTAAAATGTTTTGCCCTTATCTTGCTAAAATATTTATACTGATTGGTATTGGCACTAAAATGTCACATCTTCGTGAAAATTTTACTCCTTGTTAGAATACTATATGCACCCTTATAAAGCATATGCTCACAGAAAAATAAAACAGATTTTTGGTTACATTTGGCTGTCGTAAGTACAGAAATACTATTATTTCAATGTTTAATTTTTTTACCCGAAAATGGTAATTTGTGCTCGTTTGAACCTATAAAATATGGACGTGTTCGATGGGCCTACGTGAACAAGAAATTAACATTAGATGAGATTCGACCAAATAAAAGCCTTCTTTTATTTACAATGTACAATATAGTTAGATATTTCTGGTTACCTACCTGAGGTAAAGGTGATACAATATTTGTTGTTTTTCTACTATAGGCCTAACTTTTAAAACTTACTGTAAATAAACTTTATGCCAACCCTTTACTTATCCTTTAATATTTTTTTACAAGCAGTAAAAACTTAAAATTGAAATTTTCATTATTTTTAATACACTGAAGAAGAAATGTTGAAGAAAATTCGATGCATTAGTCTAAACATTCTGCAAAATCGTTCTTAAACTGCAAAAACTCTTAAAAGATTGTAACACGAAAGAAATAGAATTTAAAAATTGTAGCAGAAAGATCAATGAGATGAAATAAATTAAATGAGAATAAATGTACTTTCGTAAAGTAAAGGATATAAGAGAAGTTAGTGTACTAACTCTAACACTGATAATTAATTGAGAAATTCAGAAGAAAAAGGTTGAATTCGTACTTGGCCTTTATCCCGTGCAGTGCACGCCTGGAAATCTAGATTGAATATTGTTAAAGATGAAACCGTCCATTTAGTTGCAGATCTGTTAGGGGTTTTGAAAACATGTAGCCAATCTAGAGAATCGATGGATAACTGTCTACACCTAACCTGCTGATTCACAAAACAATCGTCTACTTTCACTCCTGTATTTTTTCCCTGGAGAACTATTCCTAATACTCGACAGAGCACTGAACACCTTCAATGGGGCGGGGAAATTTTTAAATAGCAAGGATTAAAATAAGTCGATTTATTAATTTTAATTTTTTCCAATGACCTGGAAGAATGACACGAAGAACGCGACCCGTAAGGCATAGGTTTAGCAAGTGCCTCCTTTTTTTATCAAAACATACGTCAAAGAGAGTAATATCTTTTATAAGACAGTGGCGTGTGTACTAGCCTAAATAAAGAAATGAATTAAATTGAGGGTTTAAATTTATTTGTGGATATTTGTTTTTATTACAAACAATAAATTTGTTATGTTTCATTTCGTTAATTCATATTAAAAATAACGAATAATAGAATTTTAACAATCAGTGTGACAATTTCTAAGACAACTTAAGACAACTATGTACTATTGTAGCTGAAACGAAACAGATTGTAAAGAGGCGTCCCGTGTGGTTGTATGTTGAAATTAGAGGGAGAAATGGCGGTATAAATGTCGCGTTGTTACACGTGACCAAGTAGCGCCTGGGATAGAACCCGTCATGTACGTGTTTCTGTAATGTTTATTTTCGATTTCTGAAAGGATGACCACATCATTCAGTTTTATCAGTTTTAATCTTGTGACAGGGGCCATTATAGTTACTTCATGATAGTATCTGTTTACTTCAGCTATTTCATTCCCTCCAAAGGATAACAATACCAAAATAAAATCTTATTTGGTTGAATGTTTCACTTTACAAGTCATAATATTCTACCTCTATTTTACCTTCTCTTCTCACAATTAGGTCTATACTCCAATTCATCATTTGCTACTCCCATAGATAATCACCCGTATATCCCCATTGACGATCGATAACGGTAAAAGGCTCAGCACCATTAAAACTCCCCGAGTGATCATTATATATATATTTTGTTTGCCTTCTGACAATTTTACCCCAAATTAGCAATTTTCTACTCTCGTAGAGCAACACCCGAGCATCCCTGTTTAATAATGTAGACAGTATTGGACTCAGCACCCTCCAAAACACTACGATTGATCATTTTCTAGTTTTTTTTTTTGCCTTCTCACAATTATACCCCTAATTCATCATTTGCTACTCTCATAGAGGGTCACCCGTGTATCCTCATTGACGTTCGATTATGGTAAACGACTCAGCACCATTAAAGCCCACCCAAATGATCATTTTCAATTGTTTTTTTGCCTTCTGACAATTTTACCCTAATTTACCCCTTTTCTACTCCCTTAAAGCCACACCAGTGCATTCCCGATTAATATGGAAGATGGTATTGGACTCACCAACCTAAAAAACACTACGTTTGATCATACTCTAGCTTTGTCTTGCCTTTTCAGATTTATACTCCAATTCATCATTTGCTACTTCCATAGAGGATCACCTATGTATCCCCATTGGCTTTCGATAACGGTAAAAGACTCAGCACCTTTAAAACACCCGAGTGATCATTTTCCATTGTTTTTTTGCCCTCTGAAAATTTTACCTCAATTCATCCCCTTTCTACTCCCGTAGAGCCACACCCGTGCATCCCATTATAATATTGAAGGCGGTATTCTACTCAGAACCCTCCAAAACACTACGATTTATCATATTCTAGCTTTGTTTTGCCATATCACAATTAATTATACTCCATTTCATCATTTGCTACTCCCATAGAGGGTCACCTGCGTATCCCCATTGACGTTCGATAACGGTGAAAGACTCAGTACCATTAAAACCTACCCGAATGATCATTTTCAATTGTTTTTTTGCCTTCTGACAATTGTACCACAATTCTATCCCTTTTCTACTACCGTAGAGCCACATCCGTGCATTCCCGATTAATATGGAAGACGGTATTGGACTCAGCTACCTCCAAAACACTACGATTGATCATATTCTAGCTTTGTTTTGCCTTATCACATTTATACTCCATTTCATCATTTGCTACTCCCATAGAGGATCACCTGTGTATCCCCATTACGTTCGATAACGGTAAAAGACTCAGCACCATTAAAACCCTCCGACTGATCATTTTCTAGTTTTTTTTTTTGCCTTTTGTCATTTTGACCCCAAGTCAAAATCCTCCTTTATAGCTCCTATAGAGCCCCACCCGTTCATCCCCGTTTCATTTTGTTCACAGTAGTGGACTTAGCATCCTTAAAAACATCCCAATTGATTATTTCCTAGCTTTTTTTTTTGTTCCGATATTCTACACTAATTGATCCTTTTGCTACTCCTGTAGAGGCACACACTTGTATTCCCGTCAGATTTCGATAGTTGTACACGTTTATGAAAACTAACAACTAAAAGTTATGTGAGTTGAGTAAATAATTGGCCAGCTGAAATGAAGAAGGGCCATACTAATGTTTGTGTTTTTACCGTGATTACACACACGTGTCTTAGAGTCTAAACATTTGACTAGTCAGATAGTAGCACCATAGCGGCAACACTGTTGGTTCTCGTATCGTTAGTAGCGTGGGAATAATATACACACCGGCTGCCATATTGTTATTAGACTGAACGAAAATATACACTGGCTGCCATATTGATGCCTAAATGAAATGCTGCCGTATTGATAGTACTTCAGTCAATTTTGTATTTTTAAGATTTTATAAAATTAAAGTACATGGAGTAGTATCATGTTTATTAGAAATAAATTATACACGACGAAAAACATTTATACTCCACTCTTTCATGTGGCTGCCATATGGTTGCAAAATGAAATGCTGCCATATTGATAGCGGCATGTATATATATATATATATAAAGAACAAAAGTCAAAATACAAATACAAGAATTATAATTGAATTTACAATTGTAAATTCAATTTGTAATTGAATTGTAAATTCAAATATAATTCTTGTATTTGTATTTTGACTTTTGTTCTTTATTAATACACAAGAAAACATATTGCGATATTTTTATATATATATATATATATATATATATATATATATATATATTTGTGTGTGAGTGTGTATGTTCGCGTGTATATGTATGAGCCTTATTCACTACTAAATCACTGATTCGATCGCCATGAAATTTTGGGAAATGGTTGAGAACATTGCTGGGAAGGTTTCTGGGATAATTAACTTCATGGAGGGGACAGGGAGCACGTGACCTCCTGTCAAACCAATTAATTTTAGCAGAAACTAGTATACTATTAATGGTCGCTAGGTTGTTAGCAAAACCTCTTCCTGCCGATATAAAAAATTATCTCAACAAGTAATTTTTAAGTGCCAAAAAAGCATTAAAAATACATTTTTTCAGCTTATCTTATCATTAGACATTTCATTTAATTCCTTTTAAAAATTGCTTGCTAGCAACTCTCAACAGTCTAAAATTATTTTCCAACATATTGTAAACAATATACAAAATATATTGCATATCCGAATGCACTTCAATAAATAACATTCAATCAAAACCTTTTACTGTCACAATTTTCTCGATCGACTACTATTGCTATTAGTATGTTAATAAAGTACTAAATTACGTTTAGTTGATTTTGAGACTCCATTAATTGACTTCTAGGCGGTAGCAAGTTCGCAGGGTCAGGTAGTGTATATTACGAAGATTTTGGTCCGTTTCGTGAACATTTTATTAGTTAGATAACTGGTTGAACTGATTCCATGGAAAGTGTTTGTAGGATATAACATGTAGTGTCTATTACTTACTAATATAGTGGATAATATGTAGTTCTATTATTAATTCAAGGTATTCCTCGTTAAGAATTAAAATTAGAAACTTTAAAATTAAAAGATATATACATATGATACAATTTATCGCAGACGTTATACTTTTATTTAGTTCTCCCAAATATTTATGATATAAACAGTATTAGTTTCGATAGGTTTTTATAGTCAATGAAGTAATCAACAACCACAATCGTTAAACCAAAGAATTTTTCAAGATAAGCGTAACATAAAATGAATACGATTAAATAGCGACTCACCTCTGTTGCTCGAGAACTGTGAGACGACTCGGGAACTTTGACCTTCACCCGTCCGCGTGGAAGCTGTCACCCAGAACTGGTATTCCACGTGCTGCTGCAAGTTTTTAAATTCGAAGGTTAATTGAGAACCGATATTCCTCTTTCCATGGTTAATTTCATCCCTGCCGTCGACAACCCTGAAATGGAATATTATAAAGTACAATAATATCGATAACACCAGACACTGCCAATTCCACTTAGTTATGCCTACAATAATTTTTATTTTGAAATTGATTTATTACTATTTAATACTTACTTCATTATTATGTTTTTATACTTTAAAAATCTTTGACTTCTTGTCTCTACCCATTACTAATTCAAACATAGTATTGATCACCCTATATTAGGACCTATTAGTAAGTGTTTTGTTTTTAAAATGGAAAAAACAAGTAATATCAACAATAAATTTTTAAAATCAATTCCTACTTAGGTCAACAAACAATTATTTTATGTTAGTTACTTTTTAATATATAATTACAATTATTATAAATAATGTAACACTACCTATTCGTTAAAACAGCTGTTCTACCACATACCCTTTAAATAAAATCAGCTGTTTTATGAAATCATATGTTATAACTTATTTTAAGCCAAATGGAAATAAATAGCTATGTTTCATTGCTTGCCCCATGGTGAGGAGTTTTTCTTCATATAAAACTAATCCCTTAAATTGAATTAATGAATTAATATTTGAAAAAAAACTATATTAACATCAACTGTTATTCTCTATAATTTGAAAAAACATATTTAAACTTCAGTGGATGAAAAAAATGTTTTTTTTATGAGGAGAGTAGTAACTAATAAAATAAATTAAATATATTTTCAAAGTTCTTTTGTTTCACAATTTCTATCATACTTTCACACAACTAAATGGAAAATATAAACAAAATTAAAGAAATTTTCATAAAATTATAAAGGTTTCTCACCTGTTATAAAGTGTATATTTTGTTATGACACCGTTCGGCTCCAATGGAGGCAGCCAGGATATGATAAGAGAGCTGGGCGTACTCACAATCACTTTGATGTCCGCAGGAGCTCCAGGGGCTGAAACAAATTATGCACCATGAACTATTATTTTTGACTGATGCATAATCCTGCTATGTTGTGTAACTTTCTTTACTACAACACGCAAAGTAATATAAAATTACGGGAAGGGTCTGAAGCATTTAGTAATTCATTTTGAATACCGACAGAAATTCAAGTTTTCTAGACTTATGCATTTAAATGAGCTACAAAAATACACAGACATTGCACAATTGGAATTTTAATTTAAATATGATAATCCTTGATGAAACTTACCGTCTTCTTCAGTCTGACAAAAGATGGGTTTTGAAGTTACGCCGTCACCTAGCCTCGTGTAAGCCAAAACCTGGACACTATAGTTTGTGTACTTCATCAGCCCAGTTATCACTGCGGTCATTGCTGTGGTCTTCCTGGAGTCTACACCACTGTCCAGAACTGTAGATATAAACGGTAAATACAGGATGAATTTATTTTTAAGTGCTTTTTATGGGCGGTATATCATTTGTATTTTAAGTGAATTTAAAAATAAATTTCGTTTAAATTTATTCAAGAAGTACATTAGTACATATTTATTTAATTATCTTTTTACCTAAATAAAACATATATTTATCAAACTGAAATGAAAGAAAAATATTCCTGGCAAATTAATATAAGATAAGAAACAAAATTCTGACATTATTTTTCAAATAATAAAGGACTAATATCCGTTTTTGGCTTTGTGCTTTTAAACAATTCAGCATATTAAAAACACATTTGAACATTCTATAAAACTTACCATACTTACAATATATATTTTCAAATGTACAATTCATAACAAATTTAAAAGATGAATAGCTGAAATTAATTTAAATTAATAAAATATCCCTAAGGATACTTATTCTTAAGAATATAAATTGAAATTAAGCTAAAGAAGCATAAAATATTACTGTTCAGTTTACTTTTCTAGAACTAGCTTCTTAAATAGTCATTTAAGAAACAAAAATAGGTATTAAATTATTATAAAAGAATGTAATATGAAAATAATACATATTTTTTAAAGTCGAATATTCTTAGATTAATAGTATTTGGCAGGAAAAATACACCTAATCCAGAGGTTTTTATGCATCCAAACATTTGAATAGTTTATTATTAAAAGGGCTTTGATCGTTTATCATGTAATATTTTTCGTATATTAAGTATCTGTTAAAATGTGTACTTTTAAGGATGTCTCATTTAATGTAGAAAGGGCGCATTGCTATCTTTAGTCAATAGTCTGGTACGAGGCTTTCAACATCGCTTTTATTTATATAGCGGTTCATGTCCAGGACTTATACAGATTTTTTAAATATAACATTACCGCTATTTTTTTTTTTTTTTAAAAGGGGACATACCCAACAACCGAAATTCGTTTTAGTTAATCACATATCTAACGCAGAGGAAGGAAATGAAGATAGAGTTCTAAGATTTCCTATTTTGGGAAAACTATTGTACGTTTTGAAAACATTTTGTACAATAACTATATAAATATTTAAAACTTTATACTATTTCTTTTCTAACATTACACCTATTTATATATAAAAGGGCTCATGTCCAGCAACAAAACAGTGTCAGCTAAGCACATATCAAACCTAGATGCTTGAAATTTGCATGGCATTTGTGTTTTGATGTCACGTATACAGATAATTTCTAGGAAACATGATAAATTTTTTATAAGATCTGAGCTCAAAGTTTTGTCTCCTAAAAAAATTACAAAAAGCGGAAAAGAGCCCTTTAAAATATAAACAATTCAATATTTAAAATACCTAATTATTTTAAAAATTTGTTCTATAAATATCATTTTTATTTATTTGTGAACATTTAACACCTCCAAAACAAATAACATTTTTTTAAATAATTAAAACAACCTTTCACCACAAATTCAAAAAAATTTATTTTAACCTTATGTACATTTCGATTACAAAGTAATCATGTTCAGAGGTATTTTACAAATAACTAACTTACAGCTAAACCTATGCGTATTTATAAGCAACGGGAACTCCTTGGCCACGCCCCCTACACAATCCGACCAATCATGTTACGAGTTACATGATTACCAGTAAACTAATTTTTTGTTTATTTTTAAAAGAATAACTATATTAAGTTTAGGAAGAATTAAAATATAAAACAATATTACCTTGGTCATGCGTGTCGTAGAAGAGCTTGAAGCCTTGTATAATGCCATTGGCGTGCGCGGTGGGGGGAGGTTGCCAGGAGATCTGTAGTGACTGGGAGCTGAGTGCCGCGCAGCGTATGTCCTCGGGTGGCATGCTCGGGACTGGCAACAGAACAGAACTTATAATACAAGCAAACTATTTACATCATTACATAATCGATTCTATTACGTCATTAATTAGTAACCACAAATCCGTCACGATATTATCGAATGTTTCATAAATTTATAGTTATTTAAAATAATTTATCATTTATTGAAAGTCAATTTGTTATTAGATAATAGGGATCAGAATTTCGTTTAGGAAAATAAGTTATACGTTCAAGAGTCAGAGGATTTTTTAAATAATTTAAAAGTATTTGTGAGTGTTACAGCCTGTAATAGTCAGAGAAACTTTATTGATTTTATTAAACAAATGAACGACTTCCGGATCTTAGAGTTTAGGTAATTTTAATGAAGAATATATTCAGAAAACGTTTCCATACGTAGTAAGTGTCCTTCGCCAATGTTATTGACGGTATTTAGGTATCGAATAAGATCGCTTCGATGTGAAACGTTTTACCATCTGAACGTTTTTCCTAATCTTTTTAAATTGTAAAAACGTGTAAGTATTAATTACATTCTACATAAAAAGACAAAGAATACTATTAATAATAAATATGCCATAGAGTTACACATTCGTACGGGTCATTTGCGCATGAATTTAACTTAAAATAAATGAAAATACCACTCGGTGCAACAATGAACTTATTCTGCTCCAAATATCGAACACGCTTTAGCGGTAAATAGTAGGTAAAATCCCATGTTACAGATATGACGTAGTGTTCCCCTTAAGATAACTCAATTGTAACCAATAAACTCACTAATAGAGCTACAATCGGCTGTGCAATAAAGTGCAATACTATTAACCATATCTGCAATGTTATTGTTGGGTGTCCGGATCCATATCCGCCATTTCGTATTTCTTTAAATTATATTATTAAAATCATTGGCGCCAAAATAAACAGTACTGAAACAGATGTAAGATTTTATTTTATCTCTTAAATTTTATTCACAAAAAGGTTTCTCTGCACGGTTTTTTGCACAGTGTCAGCAAAAACTAGCCTCAAATGAAATACGACAACAAGAATACACGGTAACAATCAAAAGTAGGCTCGGCTGATCGAGGAGGCAACTACAACTGATTCAGTTTTAGTACTGTGTATTTTTGCGCATATGGTATTTACTTAATAATAGATTCATCGAAATGGTTCAAGCAATTATGTTATAGATAGACCTGATTAAAATGAGATAGTATTTAGCTAAATATAGAGTAATTTTTATACACGAAATTATTTTTCAACAATCTAGGTTATATTACAACTACTATTTTTTCTGTAACAGGCAATGTTAAGAAATGATTCGTATATGCACTAAACGACTTTCAGATACGGGTGGTCACGGGCCTTGGTAATTGATTGCTTACCATCCTCCATAGTTTGAGTTGGCATCGGTTCAGAAAGTGGTCCCTGTCCCACCTGGTTATAAGCTTGAACCACAATAGAGTATCTTGTAAATTTCGCCAACCCACCAAGTAGCAACTCGCCCCCGCTTTCTTCTCCGTCACCATTCACTGACGTCATGTTGTAAACACTGGAACTTGACCTGCACACATAAAAGTTATATACTTAAGGTGGCATGAGAAATAAAAGTGGTTTTAAATAATAGAAATTAATGCCTACCTCTAGTTTAGATTTTTTCTCCTTTGTTGAAGTTGACATTTATAAAAGTAGTATTTATTAATTATGTTATTTATTTATTTCCAATAATCAATCGCTTGAAACAAATGCATTAGTAATTTAACTTTCCGATAGATCGCTCTAGGGGATATAGGCTACTGTTTTACCTTAAACGTTTCGATGTCTTTCACCTGTTGGCGTAGTAATAGGCAGGAAAAAAATCGAGTCCTATTCGAGACGCATCACACATGCAAGAGAGGGAAAAATAAAGTCGATGAAGGTGAGCAGCAAAGTATTCAGTTCCAAAGAGGTGCTCGTAGCTCAGAGCCCAGCAACAGTGTCCTTCCGAAGATGGTAAGGAAATAACGTTTTTCGCTCTCTGCCTCGGTCATCTTCTAATTAAACTACACATTTTCCGTTCCACATAAACCTCTTCAGCAAATGTTTTATCGGGTGAGACAACATAACCTTCTTTCTTAAAACGCATGCCAGTCAGTTGGTTCATGTAGTAGCGGGGTACTAGTGAGCTCGTTCGAGAACCAGATAGATAAAGTTCTCAGTCTCCATCAGCAGTAACGTTGGAACAGTGAGAATAGTTATTTGGCCTTTGACAGCTACTTTTCGAGCAGAGTTCTGTGATCGCAGAC
The DNA here is from genome assembly GCA_036971475.1 of Prosapia bicincta. NCBI lineage: Eukaryota > Metazoa > Arthropoda > Insecta > Hemiptera > Cercopidae > Prosapia > Prosapia bicincta. The sequence continues at coordinate 219,675,536 of JBAIZL010000005.1, forward strand.
CAGCGTGCCTTTCGAATTTGATTTAGTTTAGCCCCTGTCCCGGACACACATCGTCCACCCACACACGACGTAACAGTGACAAATCAACTAATGACAGCCGCGGTAAAATAGCTAACTTTACAGCCAGCGACAACACAACGTTTTGCCAAATCACAACGGAGGCAATTCCGTCCCAATTCAGTCATTGAGACTGTACAAAAATCGTGAGGCGAGTGTCGAAGTCTAGTTAATCAGTAGATAGTTCAGTTTATGGAAGGTCGGCCGGCCGCGGGAGATCTATAGTATTGAGTCACTCGGTTTGAGCCTCCGATCGATAGATTGTCACTGGAACTGGTATTTTCCATATTTTGTCACGAGCGACAAACGAATATCAGTGTCAAGCCAACGGGACAGAAAATATCGACCATTCCTATTATTAACAGGCTATATATATAACGTTTAAAATGTTTGGAGGTATGAGCACGTAGAAGCCCCATGATGTGCCAGCTAATCTTTCAAGTACGTTTTAAAAATTTACAGAAATTATTTTTTTATATGCTTGGAATATGCTAATTTTAAAACATTACTTTAAGACTGGAGTTTTTTTGAAACTTAAAAAACAATATATGTATATATATATATATATATATATATATATATATATATATATATAATGATAATAAATTTAAACATTGTCCATTTCATTAAACTTTATTAATTTATTTCAGTATAAAAAAACTTCACTCCAAATTATTGGAACACAATCCTCAAGACTTTTTAAAATGACTCAAACACTTTTACATTTTACTCACGTGACTTCTCTATACCCAACGTAGTAACCTTGAATGTCCCCGTGACGTAATTCCGGCAGTGGAGGCGACCACGTGACCAACAACTGTGTAGAAGAAATAGGGCGTACTCCGATGTTAAGCGGAGGTCCTGCGGGCCTCTGGGGCTCTGTCTTAAAGACAAGTTCCGTACTGGGTCGGCTACTGCCGGCGGGTCCTTCCGCTATCACTTGCACAGAGTACTTTGTCGCCGGTTTCAGGTTTTCTATCAGCGTTCCTCTGAGCTGGCCACTGAGCTCCATCTGTTGCCAGGCCCCTATTGCGTAACAATAGGTTAGTTTGCAATCAGCTATACCTAGACTATGTAAATACTAAATATTACTTGTCTTAAAGTGAATATTTTTATTCGTTTGAACGAATATTCGCGCTTGCCTCAACCTAATAACACATCTAAATAACGTATACAAGTATTTTAGCTTAAATTAAGTGACAACATATGATAACATCTGATTTTATTTTATAGAGTATGATTCAAAACAGCTACTACATTACTAAGTGTAATTTAATATGTTAAAATGCTACTATTATTTAATATGCTGATAAAAAGTAATTCTTTTACATCAATTAAAAGTTTTTCGCAAACTATGTTATTTTATTAGCAACTACGTTATCTACATACTAATAAAACTATTATTAAATGCATTTTTCGAATGAAATATTCACCTCTATAGACCAGTCCCACTGATTGCTACACTGTAACCTTTCTAATATAAAAGTCAGATATAAAAAAGAATTGTTGTATTAAAATGGCCATTTTGATATTATTTCATATAAATATTGAAACAGGTGCTGTTTAAATTTAAATCTATCTCTTTCTCTCTCTCTCTCTCTCTCTCTCTCTCTCTCTCTCTATATATATATATATATATATATATATATATATATATATATATATATATATATATATATATAAATATATATATATATAGTGAGAGAGAGAGAGAGAGAGAAAATATCAAATATGTTTTCCTATTAAAATTATTTTTAAGATTAAATAAATACACAATTACAGGAATAATTTATTGAAATAATACACTCAAAGCTTTTCGTTAGTTGACATTACCAACATCCTCAGGAATTAACATACTAAGAATGATAAAAGAACTGTCTAACTGTTAGACAGTTCTTTTGTCATTCTTAGTATTGTAATTCCTGAGGATGTTGGTAATGTCAACCAACGAAAAGCTTTGAGTGTATTGTTTCAATAAATTATTCCTGTAATTGTGTATTTATATAATCTAAAATATATATATATATATATATATATATATATATATATATATATATATATATATATATATATATAGAGAGAGAGAGAGAGAGAGAGAGAGAGAGAGAGAGAGGTTAGGTAGGTAGAGACAGAAAGAGAGAGACAAAGATAGGTTGAAATTATATACGTATAATAGTTTTGTATGTAATTTGTAAATTTATTTCTTTAAATAATCTTTTAATTTAGTTTATTTCATTACCAGTGAATGTAAAAGTTGTTCAAATTTTTTCACTCTTATTATGTACAAAGTTATTGTCGATTCAGTTATTGCAGTTTTGTTACAAACAAAACAAATAAAAAAATTAAAAATTTTATAAACAACAACAATAATCAAAATAATATGCACGAAAGAAATGGAGTATATAATATAAAATGTCAAACTTGTAATAAATTATATGTAGGACAAACAATAAAGAAATTAAAAGAAAGATACAAAGAACATTTAAACGCTTATATCAAACCAAACATATACAAATCCAATTTAGCTACTCGTTGTATTAATAATGGACATGAATTTCCTGAAATAGAAAGTATGAAATTAATAAAAGAATTAAAAATGAATATATGTGAAACATTGGAAATTTATAAGCATAAAGTTAAAGACGAATTAAATGATGAACAAATCCAAGTGAGATCAAGACACCAAACTATTTATAAGGTCATTGACGTTATAGAAAAAATTACATAAGTGTAATACTTATAAACATATGATTCTTTGTAGTACACATGATTTAATTTTTGTAAAAATATTTTGTTAGATAACTATTTTCCTGAAGATGCTGGTACTATTTTATCGGCGAAAAGCTTTGAATAATATATGCAATAAAAGTATTCTTGTTTTTAAAATATTTTAAATTTAATATATATATATATATATATATATATATATATATATATATATATAGATGTAGATATATTCCTATTATATATATATATATATATATATATATATATATATTACTGTCAACAAGAGTGTGTTTGCGTGTGCTTTTGTATATAAGTGTATAAAATCAGAGGTGTGAGCTAAAATATTTCTTTCAATAAATATCTTTAAAATAAATTCCATCAAGGTTTTTCTACATAAAACGTTATCAAGATGCTTCGCAGGCTTTAATAACCTTTTAATTTCTCGAAGTACATATTTAGAACTTAGTTTTATGTTATTAATAGTGTTTCACAAATAGAGACTATAAAAAATACATGATTAAAAAAGCCAAATTATTTACAACGATAATATTAAAATAGTGCTCCCAACAATCTCACTACACACTAGTATATTAAAAAGTTAGTCAATCACTAATAATGGCGACATATGATGATAAACGAGTTTATGTGTATTAATAAACTAGTGTTTATTTTGATTTTGTGTGAGTCGTTTAACGTTTACTATTGTGAAATGTTTTCATTGGTGATACTTGAACTAACCTAATAACTATACTAATTATTATTAATGAGAAATACTGACCTGCGCCTTCCCTAAACTTTACCACGAATGACGTCACCTCTCCAGATTGGTGCTTCCACTGAATATTTACAGATCGACTGTCGATCATTACCGTCTTCACTTCAGTCGGGCTCTCTGGCGGTTCTGCAAAACGATAAGATTAAACTTTATTTCCCGTAATAGAGCGTTTGAATGAAATAAGCTGAAATGTTTATGAAGTGATATACATTTATGTAATTGTTTAATATTTAGTAATACTGCAAGTTTTGGAATTATATCTTTAATCTAGGTATTTAAAATCTTTGTAAACAATATACGAGGTAGCTTGTGAGTTAAGGTTATAAACACAAGAAAAATATACATCTCACAATTATAAAACATTAATCTCAACGCGTTTCAATAGCAATATATCATCATCATCATCAGTGATTGCTTCACAAACATATAGCCTAAGTTAAATTAAACAAAGGAAACATAGCTTATAATATTTGTGATAAAATCACTGATGATGAAGACATAATGTCATTAAAACGAGTTTGAAATTAAAGTTGTATAATAAAAACACACAAAAACCTGTTAACCACAAACTTTCTTTATTTTATCCTTATGTATATTTCAGTTACCAAGTAACCATCCTCAGAGGGATAAAATACAAAGACTGATTAACTCTACAAAAGTACCTAATTTATAATCTACGGAACTACTTACCCCCACTCCGATTGCCTCAGCCCCGCCTCATAACCAAAGCGTAGCCACGCCCATCAAGTTAAAGCAAGATATCAAACGTCAACATATTAAAATATAAGTTAATAATAGAACGAATATTAAAATTAATTTTTTTTTAAAATTGACAAATAAACGACACAAAGTTTAATATAAAAATCCTAATACTACCAAACAAGTGAATATAAAATTAAAGTTTTATAATTGTGAGTTTTATATATTTCTTGTGTTTAAAGTATTTGGTTTTTGAAAATTTAAAATATTTTTTTACACAATTAAATTAAACCAAATCTTGTAAAGAACACCTAACTATAGTATTTTCTATTGAATCCGATTTTAATATACTTCTGTAACTAGTTTACAATCAAGTTAGTGGTTCATCTTATCTTTACCAATATCCTCTTCTCATCCTATCCAGATTCCTAGGATATAAATGCACAAAACAAGACAATTCTTTAGGTCAACATCTGATTCGATAAACCACATGACTTTCTTTGTAATATGTGAATAGTTGGTGAGTAATTCATTGCTATTGTTTATTGTTTATTTCAATTTCAATTAAATCTTTTGCTTCAGAAGAATTCAGATTGCTTCTCTAGACCTCTTAGTTGCTTACGTCAACCGATATTAGTTTAATGCAACCATGGTACCAAATAGTCTATCTGTTCTGACTAACCGTTTTTTCAGACCTCGATACTGATGATATGTTTAAGAGCTGCTCTGGTTTTTGTTTTGTGTAATATTGTTCATAATAAAATGTGCTTTTCATAATAAAACGATAAAAAAATATGTAATACATTCAGTAACTAACTTCAGCCTGAATAAAAGTGTAGTACAAATATCTAAAATCTAAGAATAACAGATTTCATGACCCGATCAACCAAATTTAAAAATTAGCATAGACACATTCTGAAATTCAGAATGACTAGGAAACTTGGCTAGATGTTTTATATTCTATATTTCTGAAGGTTTGGAAAACGTATAGACCATTTTGATGACTGGAATTTTAAATGAACCACTTATCTGATTTTTGTGGTCTTTGAAGCAACATGCTAAATAGTTTCTTCTTAGAAATGTGTCACTAATGTCAATAAAGATTAACCCGTTTACATATTAATGATATTATTATTATTTTTTGTCACGTGTAGTTATTAAGTAAAACGTTTTAATGCAAACAATTATAATGCGAGACAATAATATACCGATGTTCTTTGTTGTTTTTAATAACATTTTTGCAAACTTTTAAATCGTAGCATAAAATAAACTTCGCCATATAAACTATAAACTTCAATCATTTGTTATAAAACTTATAGAAAAACTGTCGATACAATTATATTATACTTTTAAGAAATAATTACGGAAAACATTAGATCATAATATTCTACAAATATTACGTTTAACCAAACTAAAACTCTCATAAATCAGGAAGACTGATTATTAATTCTGGAAGGTGGAAAAATTTCTCCTTATAGTGCCAAACTGGAGTCAAGCTAAACAGGCTATTGCTTCCCATTTAATTACTGCCTTATTTTATTGGGTTCACTCATACTGGCAGGAAAACAGTCTATAAATGCTTCAAAAAAAAAAAACAGTGGTAAATTTTAATGTTATGAACCTTAATTTTAGATAATTGTTAGAAACAGAAATAAAAGTAAGTATAATATTTTATTCTGCTACGGTGACGTTTCGATAGCTAGATCGTTATCATCAGGCTTAACGTACTTGGGTGTAACGTGAAATACTTGAAGCCTGATTATGGTAACATCTAATTATCGAAACGTCACCGTAGCAGAATAAAATATAATAACTGACTCACCAAAACAGACGTCTTTTACTTATATTACAAAATCCGCGTGAGTGTAGCCTGAATTATAAAGTATTAAGAACATCATAAACAAAAATAAATTAAAATGAAAAAGAAAACTTTCTTACAACAACGTATTCATAACCAATGCATATGTCCTATTTTTAGACAAGGGTATTTTGGCAACAAATTGATTACCTTGTACCAGGAGCTGCACAAGCTGCTGATCCTTGCCGAACATGTTGCTGGCCTGGCAGAAATAGGCTCCGCTGTCACCGGCCTCGGTCCCTATAATCTGCAACTCTGACGTCACTCCATCCTGCGTCATATCCTGCTTCACTGTAACTCTGTAATATAAAAATATCGGGTAAGCTATCCTTATCACCGAGTAATATCCTTAAATATACAAGATAGGTTTTTGTATCTTTAAATATTGTGCATGAGTAGACCAACCTGTAGTTCGTGGCGGGTGTCAGCTGTATCTTGCCACCCCTCAGCCACCTCACGTTAATCGGCGTGTCCCCTATAACGTTGCACACTAGCACCGCCGTATCGCCTTTCTTCACAGTCACAACTCTGGAAGGAACTGAGAAATACGGCGACGCTAAACAAACAGAACAAATATTGTTAGTTTACAGTTTAACGATATTTTTCAATTCCTAATATTACTTCACACTCTCTTGTTAAAAATTTCAATCGTTAATAAAATACTTTTTATTCATAAACTCAAGTTCAAATTTATTTTTTAAAACCTATAGTGAACAACACTTGATGTTAATATAGTTTGATTAAAAATAATATTTCATCTATTAATTTAAAATCAATTAATTTTAGTTTTACTCGTAACAGGGGCAAGGTATGCAATATAGTTATTTCACCCATATTGCTTAAAATAAGTGATAACATATGATTTTATAAAATAACTGGTTTTATGCTTTAGTTTATGTGGTATAGTAGATTTTGTGACGCATAGATTATGCTACTTTGTTTTAATAATTGTAGTTATTTATAAAGCAAATATTTAAAAGTATGCAAAATAAAATATTTATTTGTTGACCTAAGTAGGAATTGACTTTAAACAATGTTCTGATTATATTGCTTGTGTTATATTATAACTTCAAGTAACAAAAGTATACATTGTTCTGTTTTATCGGATGTGGAACTGTGCAATGATTGTTTTCTAAATAACAACAACAAAATATTTTTAATTTCGGAAGATACGAGGTTTTTTATTGGTTATCTGAAGTACGGCTTCTCAGAATATTATTATTTTTTTAAAATAGACCTCATCAAAAAAGCCCATTTTCCTAACACTGTTTAAACAATTTGGATGTTTTAAAAGTTTGGTGTAGTATCGAAAGAATCTCCGCATCCAAAGTAAACTTACAGTAAGGCTAGTTTCATACTTACACGAACCGACACGTCGTTTAAATGTGAACTATCCAAATCAGTTTTCCCCCCAAGGGTCGTTTAAACGATATCAGTAACACGACTGCCGTTTAAGTGTGAAACTAGCCTAAGGGCCGTCAATTAAATTACTTTTATGTTTTATTAATTAATACTATTACAATTAACAATAAAACCACAACCATATTTAATAGGCCTACAATTCGTTATTAAGTGTCAGAAACGAAATGTTAATTAAAGATTTTTTCAATATAACTTTTAAAATTTATTATTATTTTATGAATTCCATGAATCGTGATTTTATGGCTCTTGTTATTTATTTTCAATAATGTACTGGAAGAGTCCTCATTGAATTTCACTTGTTATTTTTTGAACTGTAGGGTGAGTTTCAAGTTACATAATTTAAGCAATTTGCTTCAATATTACTAAAATGTCTTGATAATTCTGCTTTGGTTGAATCAATTCCTTTCACTGATTTGTTTTCTAATTTTAAAGTATAAAACAAAACAAAAATATTAGATAGATATGAAATAAATATCGGGTTTTTATTTTGTATCTTATTGCTTGAAAACCTTACTTTATACGAACATAATTAGATGCCAAGGTAATTAAGAACACTTTTGTATGTCCTAATTACAGGGCTTAAAAAAATTTAAAAACTGCTTTAAATTATGAGTATTTTTTCTATTTTTCAATTCCCGTTATTGGTTCATACTCTATCTATATGTATCTATAAATCTTGTTCAAATTTACAATCGTTTATAAAATATCAAAATCTGGTTGCTGTTCATGACGAGATGGTTGTTAATTTTTATTACACTTTTGCTAATACTTGCGACCAGACTTTTTGTTAACTAAAAGTTGATAAGGAGGCTGAAGAAGTCGTAAAACTAAAACGTTTCCTCCAAGCGTAAGTTAACAATTTAACAACTTTTAGTTAGCAGAAAGTCTGGTCGCAAGTAATAGCAAAAGTGAAATAAGTTTATAAAACGCTTTTTATTCATCCATTCAAGTTTTAAAATGTTTTTACTTGTAGTGGATACTGGAAATACAGATTTTTTCCAAATAATAGTTCATGAAATAAATTTAATTGTAATAATTTTAACAATTATTGATTTTACTTAATATTGTGACTTTGTCATATGTTTGTCTCTACATATTTACATAATTTGTAAATACTTTATAAAAGTATATGAAACAAATTTTGTTTTGACCTAAGTAGAAATTTACTTTAAACAATTTGTTTTTCATATAACTTGTTCATAAGTAACTAAAACTTAATAAATAGTTTTATAAATTCTTATAAACGGGAAAATCTTTATAAACATTGAATTTCGTGGCACATTATTCAATATTTTCTCTGTCAGCTTTTCTTGTTTGATGTTTATCATGTCCGTTTAACAATTATATATTGTATATTTAATTGTATATTTAGCATTGTTATGTAACACTTTTAACGAAAGCCCCTCAGCGATAGTCTTAGTGCCTAAAAATACAAACGATAAAATATATCTGAACTTGGATTCGCAAGTTTTCTTAAAATATTCTGCCAGTATGTTAATTAAAATTTTTAAGCCTTATAGCTCTGTCTTCAGTTATATTGCATTTAATTTCTCTGTTCACTATGGATCACATGTTACCCTTCTTAAAACGAGTTTCTGATACTATTAAATTGCACTTTGAAACAAAAATAATCAAGCACTTTTCTTGGTAGAGCTTAAAGTCAAAACACATTGCACTACTCAGACATTGCACATTGTATGTACATTGTATTGTAATGACCTCTACTATTTGTGACAGTGTATCCTTAAGGCCTTAAGGTGTTCAAGTCTCTATCATTTATAGCAACTCTTCCCCTACGTCGGCCAACAATTCCTGGACTATTGCTTCTCAGCATAATCTCGTTAGATATCCAAGTCACTTTCTGATTCCAATGCAAATTAACGAATACTCGTAACTTTTGATTATCAGATTCTTCATTGTTTAGTTCTTTTACTAGTTTACATATCTCATTCTATCAGTAGTGACGAAAAAGTACTGAAGATGTATCTACATTTTTATCCACTAATAAATATGTTTAAGAGGCAGTGGCGGATGCAGAAAAATATTTTGGAAGGTCCTTGCATTAGTAGGGTAGAAGGGCTCTATTTAAGGTGAAGGAAATATTTAGGTAATATGGAAGCTGTAATGTTAACTCTAAGGGTCTATTATGTAAAGGAAATAGTTACAGGCCCACTCTGTAACATTACGCAATCATTAATTATCCTCTTTTATAATATATTTACAACACAAATCACCTATTTATTACATTCTGAGTGGGCGTATTTATTAGTAATTATTTGAGTTTTTATATATATTCTACTAATTAATAGATATATTTATATAACGGATGAACGCAAACATCGGAATTGACATTTTAATTTATATATATAATCCTATTTTATAGTTTGAAAAATTTCACTTTGGGATATTTTTCAGAGGGGCTTGATCATTAAAACCGCCACACTGACATAAACAAGTTTTTTGGTCATGTATTTTTCCTAAATTTTTATAATAATTTATAACAATGAAAAGTATAATACATATACTTTTCGCCCAATCATTAAAAACACGTGCTAAGTACAATACTACCTCAATATTTCTAGCACTGAGTTCCGTATGGTTAAATGCATATTCCATGTCATTCAGCACTAAAACTACGTGAACAGCTCAGAGTTCAGAGTTATGTAGGAGGGCGTAATGAACGCATAAAATGTGATCAAATGGTATCACCAGAAAAGTAACACATTAGCAAATCATTTACTAAACAAATATATATAAGTTGATAGTTGTAAACATCATCATTTTACTGATTAAACCATTAGTAATTATAAGAAGAATTTAGTGTCAGAATTGACTTACGCGTCGTTTTATTGACCACTTAATTGTACAAATAATGTCTATATATAATTATATAAATAACGAGCGTCAGGGTGGACACATCTAAGAATAAATATAAATATATTTAATTAACAAACTTATCTTCTATTATTTAGTACTGTACAAGCTAAATTATGATTTATATTATTTTATAAAACTATTAAAACTTTGGGTTATTTACTCTATACTTACAGTTTACTTTCAGTTGAATGACTTTGCTTATCCCATTACCAATGCCGTTTGTAGCCTGACAAAGATAGAAACCTTCTCTGTCTTCCTTTACATTTTGCAGCAAGAGAGTCCCATTTCGATAAAGTCTTGTGTACATTCTCTCTCTCAGTTCTTCGTAATCCCCCGACTTACTTCCTGAAATATTTGTCTTGCTTAATACTCTCGCCATAACGTTAAGAAAAGTCACATCGACGGGGAGAAAATTTTACCTAATGTTTTCTCAGGTTAGTCTCTGTTATTCTGACATATAATAAGGAAATATTAAGTGAAAATATTATTGGTAATCATTAAACAGTAAAATGTTATAAACTATAAATATTATTTAGAAACGTAAATATTTGTCATTTGTTATTGGATAAAATTTATTATTTCATTTTTTTTTACATACATGTAACTATACACACGCAATAAATTTAGTATTTATTTCGCAACGTTTTTCTTTACAGTATTTAGCTACTTTTGATTATTCTCTACTTTTCTGCTAGCATTTATATTCCTTTTTAGAGTATCATATTTACCTGCCATTCCCAGCATCGTCACACGATTCATTCACGCGTTTCAGTAGATCTCCATCAGTCTGAGTTTTTATGAACTCTTCTTCCATGGGAATCTTATCTAACTACGCATAAGTTAACATTCTTTGGTATGTATTTATATCCTTTATATCACTTTAACCTCATATCGGCTCATCTTATTCAATGATCTGTATACTTTTAGTATATTGTATTTACTTTGAACCTATTTATAATTTTTAAAAATTACATTCGATTGATTCTGTATTTGTTCGCTTATTATTATCGAATTTTTCAAATGTGTTTTCTATATTTCCAGGTTTTCAATAATGTTAAGGCGTTTTCCTTTATTTTTGTATTTTATAGGTTTCCTCGCCTTTTTCAATTTATTTGGCATACATCCCTCTTTTATAAGATGTGTCGCAAAATTAGAAATATTTCTCATATTTGTATGATTTTATATGTTCCTTATACCTAGTTTGGAATTTTCTATCAGTTTGTAAACATATATATATATATATATATATATATATATATATATATATATATATATTGTGTTGCATTGAAATTTAATTTCATACATTCCATTTTTGTCATATTTATCATCATCGTATATAATTTTATTTAGTTTATTTTTAAGATTGTTTGATGTCCTCATTAGGAACCTCACTCCGTGTTTTAAAAACAAATTATATATGTCTTATATATTTCTTTACCCGTAACTATTTCATTTATTATAATTGTTTAAATCGCTTTTAATTGTTATAAGTTTAATGTTTTATTGTCGTAAATTTAATCTTAGTTTGATCATTTTTAATTAAATTTGGAACTAAAGTCTTTTTGGGCGTGGTCGGTTGAAAAAATCAAGAAAACAAAATAAGGGTAAATAAACATAGCCCACAAAACGAGATAGCGCCGGCGTAATACATCTCTGTGATAGACCTATCAAATCTCCTCCAAACAGTGCTGAATGTCTTAGAATAAAAATTGGAGGTAAATGCTATGGCTTCTCGTAATATTTTATCTGAACATTGAAATGTCTGAACGTCGTAATTGGAAACGTGTTATCTGTACAGAGCGCATTTGTCTTTTGTTTAAGAATATCAATGTGTAACACAACGACTTTAGAATAATCAAGAAATGCATAGCCTAGCAGTGTTCAAACAAAACTTTTAAATTGCTCCCTTGAAACATAATAATAATATTCAGCTAATGCTATATAAAAAAACTTTGAGATGTTACAATAAAATTTAAAAATATAATTACAAAATGTCATATACCGTAAAACCCCTCTTATCCGAAATAATATGGGTGGAATCATTCCGCAAAAGCAGTTGTAAGTGTTGTAAGTAAATGCTATTCATGTAAAACGCATAAAACCTATTTTACTGTTAATACTACAGTAGTTGTATTTTCTAACAAAACAACAACAGTTTGACGCCTTATCCGTGTTTAATGTTTACCGCGTTTGTGTATAAATGTCAGGTCGGGCCAAATTGGCCGGTTGGATCATCCGCGTTTTCATAAGAATCAAGGGTCATTCAGAATTGGTGGGCCGGGTCATCGACCGCAGGTCGAACTTGCGGCAGGTGCTTTTGGGATATTTACGCAAATTTTCCCTACTCGTGCGAGCGTTTCGGTTAACCCAGGTTTCGGTAAAGCGAAGTTCGGATAAGAGAGGTTTTACTGTAATTAGTTGCCATAAATTAAAAAGACTTTCAAAATTATCTCTATCTGAATGCTACGCAACATAGTTCTAGAAATAAAACCCTGTAGGCGGTATATGGAAGTCAGTATGTCTGCTTATCGGTTTAAACTCATTTAGTCAGAGTTTAACTCCTACAGGGTGTTTCAAAAATTACTTTACAACTTTGAAAATTCATATAAATAAAATTCATTCAGTGTACCTAAATATGTGTTTTGGAGGGAAATAAATCATCGCATCGTAATGAGAGCAAGCGGCAGTTGCGTTGAAGATGGCTACTTTCACTGGAACCGTGCAGCTAGCCGTGTGTTCTGGTTTCACAAATCAAAGTGTAGGGACGACAGTTCATTATAATTGCGTAAAACGTATGCTAAATATCCTTCTAGTAGGTCTACAATTTATGAGTAGGTGGTAGTAACACATCCGACGAAGTTTGGCGTGTGTTGTGAAAACGTTTGCATATGAAACCGTACAGTTACGACCAATAAAAGACACTAATAAAGTTTCTCGTAAAAACGTTTGTCCGGAT
>JBAIZL010000005.1:219693906-219716406 GCA_036971475.1 Prosapia bicincta
TCCCCTTTGGTGACGGTGCATGGGAGTGATGCTCGTTCTCCCAGGTGTAGTGTCCTGTCCGAAATAAATGGTCCTAGTTTGGGGGGAACTGTAATTCACAAATAAAGACAGAACACACAAATACAATTTTTTTCCTGTTGGAAAATCGCTGCCTTCTGGAATAAATTTAAATATTTCACACAATTATTAATGAAAGATACATTTAATTACATATACTTATTTTACAAAGATATAAACTACTCTAGTTAGTTTATTTAAATACCACACTAATTTAATTTTTTATTGCAATATATCAACGTTTTTTAAATACGTATGTTTATTGATATTAGACTCTAATGGTGGCATATTAGACTAATCTATACTAAATCTATTGAAGGAAAGTTTTATTTAAATTTTGAGCTCAATAAATGAAAAGTAAAAGAACCACTAATTCGCAAATAAGGAAGTAGCCTTTTTAACACTTACAAAAACCCTTAGTCTCTACAACGTTGCGTTAACTTTGTTAAAACAGTGTCATCTGAAAGTTACGTTGTCATTTCTTTAGTAGTTTTAGTAATCAAGTAACCAAATATCAAATTGCAGAGCATTCCAAAAGTACTTGATCTTAGAATTTAGAATATTCTAAACAAGAAGATTTTAAAAAAACGGTAATTTAATTTAAATAGGTCAAAGTTGAAAGAAATGTCTTATTTCTGAAATAAATCGTAAAATATATCTTTATTCTTTTATAAAATTCCGTAAAAAACAATACTGCCATTTATGTAATAGTTTTAAGTATTCGTAAAAACTCTATGTATTGTTTTCAATAAATATACATATAAAGTTGTGCTAGCAAATTCAATAGCCTTGAAAATCTTGCTAAATATATTAGTACCTTATCATTCAGCAGCTATTAGAATAATATATCGTTTATTGAAGAAAAACATATTTGATCGTTATTTTGATGTTTATTTACACTAACCCTTCTAGACGTAATATTTGCATATAATAAGCTAGCCATTTATGATCTTTCGTAAATGTGTTTACTAATTTCATGACTGTATAGCTCTCTGGGCAACGTAAAGCGACTGTTACAGTAGTTACAATACCCCTTTAGGAATGTAAAGATGAAACTAAAGATCAAGTAACATTTAACAAAATTGTTAAAACGTTTTTCTTAAAAGCTTTATTTTACAAAACTAAAACCTAGAATATAATAATTTACAAATTATACTGGCTAAGCACGCAGCATAAATATGCAGGAACTAACACCAATCTGTAAAACTATTCAGTGTCATCTTGAATAGTAAACCATTTTGAGTTAGGTAACTTGTAATATTAGTTATATTTTATTATATTTGGCGGTTTTGCCAATATTTGGATTGTAATAAATTCCATATGTTTAGATTTATATTTACTTTTCAAAATCAAAGTTTAATCAACTCATTCGACATTAGCCTCACATCATTTTTTTAAAACTTTAATTGAAAAAAAAGCCCTGTCTGTATAAATATAGCAACATGTCACAGCCTGGCGTCACCTCACACATTCAATCAGTGTCCGCTTCATGAATACGGCTGATTTTAATGAAGTAATTTTACATAATCTGATGCAACCGGATATTAATATCCTAAAGCAATATAATCACAAAGTTGGTCATGACGAAATAATCTTTCTCATTAGCCTTTGTTCTCATAGTAGTTAAAATAATTTTAATATTTTTGTGAAGTTAATAAACTGTTGATAAGGAAGTAAACTTATTTATTGTAAAAACGACGTTTCCAAAGCGGGTTTTGTCCTTATCAGGACTGTTTTACCATAAAAAGTAATTCATTTAACGTATTGCCGTTTACGAAAGGGATGAGCTAGTGCTGCCAACTCGTTAGTGACGGGTATGAGACTTGTTAGCATTAAAAGAGTTTTTTTCTGGTATGTCACACACAAGACTAGGCGTCTGTTTTTTTTAAGGATATTTATCGACTCTCGAAACTTACAGCATAAATAAAGAAAGTTTGTATGACCGATTGGCCTTCTGTAATACAAGAACGCTGTAATAATAGAAGGCTTCAGGAATTTTTATGACAACTGGTGTATCTATACTCTATATAAATAGTCATTTCTTGTGTACTTACGAAATGAACAATAACAGTGGAAGCCTAGAGTCTAAAGCAAACATCGAACTGAGAATAACTTTTAATTTGTTTTTACTAATTATGATTACACATAATAATAAATTAACAAATAATAACCTAACTAAGGTGCAGTATAAAAGTTATAATATTTAGTGCTTTATAAGTGAAAACATTTTTGTAGCGAAATAGAACTCAATTGACGTCAGGAATTAATTCTTACCACGGCGCGCATGTAATGACATCAGCAATGAATTACCATTCAAATAAATAATATTTTACGTATGTATCAGTTTTACCCTCTCATATTAGTGATATCAGTGTTAAATGTAAAAACTTTATAGACATAAAACCAGTCGGTGAAAAGTCATATTTCTCAATTAATACATCTATACTCGCCTAGCAATTATTTACAATTGAGTCCTTTATTATTAAATTTGATCATGTCCATTTTTTCCCGTAAATTAGGTTTTATGGACATGTGTAATTTTAAATTTGTCTCATTAGCCTCGCGTTCTGTCGCGCCCTGTTTTGTAACATAAATGGTAACGCGTATAAGGAACTCCTAACATTTACAAACTCGTTAACTATAGCAAGCATTTTCATTTAAAACTAAACTTTTAGCTACAAAATAGTTCATAAATATCTAAATTTTAGAACAAATTAACAGTAATAAAAAATTAATTTACAGGAAATGTTTAAATGAAGTGAATTGAAACGTTGTGATGTCTAATAAACTAGTTGTCATTCTAATTTCCTTCATGGACATCGTGAAATTTGAGACTTGCGATCTAGTATAGTCTCGACAGATTGATCTGTTACATTCATGACCCCTCTGTTTCGTATAACGGCTCGTCCATACAGTATTTCACAGAACTGAAATCATGGGGCCTTTCCTACAAGTGTTTCTAAAATTAATCTAAATTCTGTGTAAGTTCCGTTTCAAACAATTATATTTTATATAATTACTACAGTCCTTGAATTTCTATTAAGTATTTTTATCAATAAATTTTATAATAATAATTCATACCAGAAAAAATATTTTTTTATAAACAAGTTTCATAATTTGGTTACAAACGTACAGGAATTTTAATTCCCGATAGGTCTCTTGACCAGTTATATTTTTTATTCTGTGCTTGAGCGATATGTAAAAATCTTCAATTGAAGCACTTTTCAAAAGACGAGGCTTGGTATTGTCTTTGCTAACTCAGCGATGAATATTCTTCTAGCAATTTTCGTTCCAATATTTTTCCTATGTATTATCTGAGAGCTGATTGTTGTCAAGTTCAATATATATAGTCATTGACGGGCTTCTGATTTACTCTTTTAGTTAATTCTCTGAGTATTCCTTCATCATTCTATGAACTACATCAGTTCCTTCCATTGATAAGTCGTAGAAAGAAATCACATCTGGTTTGAATGAATCTCTTTTTTCGTGATCGATATCGTCGTCTGCATGTAATGTTGATAACATTGTTACATTTGTTTTTGAAACGTATGCAACCGCAAATGTTCAAATATGATTTCCTCCAAAACCAAATATACTGCTAATAACTGTAACACAAATGGTCGCGCATTTAGGACGGCCCTAACTGGACACTTAACCCCCCTCCTGCCACATCGCTGCAAAACGCTTTGTCGTCGGATCAAGACCAAAAAAAGGTGCCAGATAAGGTCAACGACACAAAGCTAGCTCATCAAAACTGTAGTACGAAAGAATAAAAAATTCTTTTACACTATTATTGTTAAACTCCCCTTACGGCGCGACCGATTGCGCTTTAATATAGAAAGAAAGCTCAACTCAATAGTCTGGTACGAGGTTTTGAATATCTCGTTTATTCGTGAGTTGGCTCATGTCCAGGACATTTACAGTATTTTTTTTTTATAACATCGTCTCTATTTATTTATAAAACAGGCACATGTCCAGCAACTAACATATTTTTTTTAGCTAAACACATATCAAACGTAAATGCTTGAAGTTATAATAAAACTGGACGTCTTTAAAAACCGTTTTATAAATTAAATATAGGTTTTTAACATGTTAGAGTATTTTATTATTACCACTATCTGATTTTAAAAGGGGTAATTGAAACGTCCAGTAACCAAATCTTTTTTTAGGTAAGCACTTATCAAACGTAGATGCTTATATTTTGGAGAATGTGTTTTTGATGTCACGTAAGAGTGTGATTTTGAGGAAACATGATAATTGTATTTATAAGATCTGAAATCAGTTTCTTGTGTCTCTTGGGAAATTGTGAAAAATAGATAAGAGCTCTTTCAAAACTAAACCATTCAATTCTCCAGACAAATTTGCAACTGCAGGAATATATATAAAGCTCACAACCTATTCATGTGTTAACAATAATTTTCTTATAATGGTTTTATTGCTACATTCTTGTTAGTACGATATAACATTATTTAGGTAAAATATAGCCTCATTTGAGTGATCCTTAATGATTTGGAGGAAGTAATGCTAACAGTCTAGCAATCTCTAATTTTCATAACCTAAATAGGCCTACAGCTTTCCACAACTCTCTTTATTCAGCGACTCAAACATTACAAGGTTCATACGTAATTAAACAACTTGAACAACTCTTTTCTGTTGAACAATGATAGTTCTCTGTAACATTATTGAATTGTTCTTAGCTTCAACTGTTCTGCAACAGTTCAGCTTTAATGGCGTACTAGTTTAGTCATCTACATGTAGAAAGATTAACAGAAGGGTATCTACCAATGACGGCCACTTCGGCGCGGCGTCTTGCCGTCTGTCCCTGCTTGTTGCGGGCCCAGCACTCGTACACACCCGCGTCTTTCTCTTTCTGGACGGGGCTTACGTACAACATGCCGCTGATGACCTTCTGGCGCTGGTCTTCCGGTAGTTCTCGGCCGCCTGCAATCAATCGGAATACAAAATCGTTAGTAAAATTCAGATTCATTTTACGAAAATACAAACAATAACAGAAATGAACGATACTGAAATGTATCACCCCAAGGTAATATAAGTCACAAAAAGGGGATAGTTGACAAAAGATGAACAACCCCATTTTTTTCATATTATACCTACATGTTACTTTAAGAAAAAAGAGTTACTTCACTGAAAAAAGGTAGGCTACTTGTATATGTCGTAACCCGAAATAGTGGTTAATATTTGAAAGAAAATACATCACACACACACACACACACACACACACACACACACACACACACACACTCACTCACTCACACCCACACACACATCCACACACACACCCACACACTCACACCCACCCACACCCACCCACACCCACCCACACCCACCCACACCCACCCACACACACACACACACACACACCCACACCCACCCACACACACACACACACACTCACACCCACCCACACCCACCCACACACACACACACACACACACACACACACACACACTCACACCCAACCCACACCCACCCACCCACACACACACACGCACACACAACACACCCCCCCCCCCACACACACACACACTCACACCCACCCACACCCGCACACACACACACACACACACACACACACACACACACACACTCACACCCACACACACATCCACACACACACACACACACACACACACACACACTCACACCCACCCACACCCACCCACACACACACACACACACATACACACACACACACACAACACACACACACACACACACACACACACACACACACACAAACACACACATATACGCACACACACATCCTGGATAACCTATGTTTTTCTCAAAACTTACAACATTGTAACATGTTGAAGGGCATGGCCTTCATTTCAGCAATGGCTTACATTACTTGGGAAACCTATTTCATTTTTTTAAAATTTTATCCATAACCACTCCAAAAAGATTTAAACTTTTTGTTGTAGTATATAATATATGTCAGACTTATAATTGAAATTTGAGTTGAAAGTTTCGAGGATTTTTAAAGCGAAAATTTGTATTTTTATTACTAATCTAGGCCTATGTTTAAATCAATCTTTCAAGTTTACCACATTTATAATATTTATCTGTCGTTTAAAATATAGTTTGCCCCAGCTTTCATATACTTTTATTTTCTATTAAACTCCATTATTTTTATAAATAATGGTAATCCATTTTATTACCAAGAGAAATGTTTCAGCTATTTTATTTTCTTAAAATGTTAATTTGAAATTATAATTTATGTAATAAAATAATACTTATTGACTTAACAATAACTATAAGTATTAATTTGTACTATAATATAAATATATTGTAAGTACTATAAACAATAATAATTTATTTTCATCAGAATAAAGATCTTCTCTCAATCTACCTTAGGAAGCATTCTCAGTACAATTTTCGGGCTTTTTATCTTGTGCATTTAAAAATCTCCACTTTATAGAAGAATCTCCTATGCAAAAAGTAAGGTCAAATATTCGGTCAAAACTATGCCTTCAAGGTTAATATGAAAGTAAAATGAGCAAAAATCTACATTTATCACTTTCGTTATCATTTACTTTAAAGGTTAACGTATTCTTCTTAGAAAATACATTACGCATTGCCAACTTCCAAAAACTGAAATTAAGCACAGTAATACTAAACGTAGAGACAAATTATCTGAATATCAGTGAAATTTATCACTCGCTATTTAATTGATCGTTAGCAATATATACGGTACGCAAGTATTTAGTAAATATATTTGGGCCCTCTGAGGTTTACCGCGTCCATCAGGGTAATCATTCAAGGTATTTTTCGGTCGTAAATCGATACGTTTTGACAAACACCCTGAGAGGAATGTTCAAATTTTGCCATATTATAAAAATGTAAAAACTTAATTTTAAAAAGAAATATCAACAAGAAATCTCATGTAAGTAGAATTTCATACGGTGGGTCGTAGAAAGCCCGAAGATATAGGGCTGTATACTAAACGTATATAACATTATAAACAGTAGATTAAAAGCAAGAAAGTGAAATACAAGAAAAAAGTCACTTGAATAAAGAGTAACAGATACATACTGTATATACAGTAATAGATACACAAATATATACATATTAGGAAATAAATACTTATAACTAGAAAATTAAAATATTTATTGTTTTGAATCGTTGTGGTTTAGGGCAGTAATGTAAGTAACAAAAAAATATAATATGGATTATTTTTGCATAATATCTATACGTATATCAAGCACATCAAAGGAAACGGCAATCATTTAATTTGGCTACCTTTTGGTTTGAAAGGATTTATACATTTGTAGATGGCCAAGTATTCGAATACGAACAACATGTATTGCTATAGTACACAAAATACACTAAAAAAAATGACTAAATATAATATCTACCCAATTCCCGTTATAATAGCACAACAAATTCATTTATTGAAGTATATGTCAAAGCACTTACATCATACTTGTCTCATTTTACATATTTTATTCCTACCATCTGCACTTTTAAAATTAAATTATTCTTAGCTAAATATTTGACAAAAATATTTGCTTTTATATATAATGGCTCAGTTAAAACTTTTATTTTGATATTAAACTTCTGCTTTAATTCTATGAATTTAAGTCAATATATAAAGTTTTAATTAATAATAGCATAGAAAATTTTGTTTTTAATTAATGCGTACCTCTCTCCCAGTGGATTTCTTCTATAGGGTAGCCAGCTACAGGGCACTTTAACTCAAATGTTTCTCCGGCTATGGCAGTAACTTTGGGGATGAGACGAATGTAAGGATGTCCTAAAATAGTTATTTAAATAATTAAAATAAATTAATAATTATGAAAATAATACAACAATAGTTTATTTACAAGGATTCTATTTAAAATGATAATTTATATGGAACTGTTCGGTTTCATTACTTCAAAATAGGACTTCCTTCTGACCTCTCCTGTGTTTTTACTCAAGTGTTATTACAGTACTTCTTGCTGGCTTATTGACAGTGATTATTTAAGATAAACACTTCTCTTTCGATTTTTTCCCTGCTTTTAAACCAGCACTTTTGTCATAAATCTTATCTGTACATATTTTGTTCCCTCCCAGTTCAATCCGGACATTTTTTCTGTATTGTTTGTTGTTCATCATCATTGTTTCATCAACAATGATTATTGAAAATTAACCACACTGTTTCGATTACCATTCTCGATCTAAACAAGTTTCATTAGACGGGGGAGGGAGCAATTTAGCAGTGTGTGATAGTACGTTAAAGGAATAAAAATTATAGAATAAAGAATGGGGACGAAAGGGATTTTAGTAAAAAAAAAGACAAAGATGGATTCACATTTTGGGAAGAATCTGCAGCTTACCGTGTGGAATCACATCCTCACAACTCCTAACCGAAACTCGTGACTCCTGCCAGTTGGATAAACGTCAGTATCGAAAAGGTATTCCAGAAATATTCACACTAAGGAAGGAAGGGACGTGCCTTCTAATCATCCATCTTACTGAGTACTTGTCGGGTACTTATCAAGTACCGTTTATATTGCCACTCATTCAATATAAGACTCTTGTATTCTAGTTTACGTTATTCTTAACAACAGTTTCTTTTTCAATTCCTTCTATTAGTTCACATTCTCCCTTTATTGTCACATCCCTAGTGGATGACAATTGATGATAATACAACTTTCCAAATAATAATCCATTAATTAAATTTATATAATAAAGTTTAGCTTTACATGATAGAAAGATATTTCACAAAAGTGCAAAGTATGCAATATAGTTATTTCGTCCCACTTGGTTTAAAATAAGTGATAACATATGATTTAAACAGCTGTTTTTATGTTATAGGTTATGTGGTAAAACAGCTTTTCGAGCGCATAGATTATGTTATTTTATTTATATTAATTGTAATTATTTGAAACAAGTAACTGCAATATTTTTTTATCTCAGTAGAAATTTATTTAAAAATGTTTGATTTATATTTCTCGTTTTCTACTATTACATTTACCTGTGAAACAATTTTAAACAATACTTTTATATTGCTACTAACAGTTATAAGTTGATTTCAGTTCAAGATTTTTAAGCTTATTTTATTTCGAAGTATCTTTTCTAGAAAACAGTTTCATTTTTTATTGTACATGATTTGCCATTCATTCCCCTAATACATAAGATATGTCTGGATGTATTATAGAAAACAGTTTTTGAAAATAAAATTTATAACACCTGACAGAAAATTGATGTGTTCCACAAAACGACGTTGAGAGTTGTTGTAAGTGTAATACTGTATCATTCAAATTGTGATATGTTTGTTTAAATATTTTATTCAGTAAAACTCTTTTACTTCTGATAATCCAGCAGTGCCTCGTTATTACGTACCACATCTCTCACTCCCTGTGGTTGATTTTGAAATAAAAATAAACTTTAAATGTTTTTAAAATAAATTAATTTCCTTAAGCTTGTTGCTTAGCGAGAAACCGTAAACATCTTCAATGAAATTATTTAATAAACGCTTATTGCTGAGAGTCGTTTTTCATAAAACAAACCTTGCTCTTGGTAAATTTATAAGTCGGTAAAATTAAATTAAAGTTTAATAATAGTAAAAAAGAAAAATACAACAATGGTCCCTATATATCTATATGTAGAAGCAATTATAAATTCCTCACTTCCTTCGGCACGTATAAATCTCTGTAAAATATCTAAAAGCATCGGCCCGATTTAATTCAGTTTCGTAAATACATTTCTATTCTATCTGTGATCATTAGCTGTTTGTTATTGGTTAGGTCGTGTTCTCTCTGACTGCAATAACAGATGTCTGTATTATATATTCTAGAAAATAAACTCACCCTTAAACCCCAGTATCACATCCCCACCTCTGCTTACCATTGATGAAAGGTAAAATGTTCTCAATGTATGCTTTGGGATTAGGCATGATTAGGATTTCAGCGCTACCAAGAATAAATCCATGGTTGGGATTGAACTGTCATCTGTGTTAGAGACATAATAGAAGTAATTAAGAGAGATAAGAAAAAGAAGAAATAACATTATCTAAAGGGCTCCAAAACTCTTTGCTCAGGCTCATCCCTTTTGTAGACTTTTGTTAGGCATGTTCAGAAGCCAAAAATAAAAATAGAATATCAGCCATTCTATCTCATCCTTATCTTTCTTTTTTCTTTTTTCTCCCTCCTTTTTTCTTTCTCTGTCGTTCTCTTAATTTCTTTTTTGTAATTCTCGCTCTCCCTTCCATCCCTCACCTTCCTCTCTTGCCCCAATTTCCCCCTTTTACACCCCTCTTTCTCTCTGTATCACCTCATTCCCTTCTGTTTTCCCTTCGACAATTGAATTAGACTCTTTCCTTCCATCTTCTCTCCAATCTATATTTTATTCCGCCTCTCGTCATCTTTATGAGTTTTTTAAAACATTATTCGTTTAAGTATATTATTACTTAAACTGAATTTTGCTTTCAGATAGTTTATTTCAGTGAACTACCTTCTTAAAACTATTGAAAACGTATTTCTTTAAACACGATTTCACTTTTTTTCTAGCGAACAACTAGTAAACATCCCCGGAGGATTACATTCCAGCCTACATTTAAATTCAAGTGGAAACATTTTTATTCCTAAACGTGTAACTAAATAGTTATTTTCAATAATTTATATTTAAAATTTTATTTTATAACAAATTATTTCAGTACATAGCGGTAGTCAATATATGCATATTTATAAAATACATTACTATATATTTTCTATAGAATTTTCCAATTTTTAAAATAAATTATACATTACAATTTATTTTATCATGTCTAACAATGAAATAAGGGGAATAAAAATAAAGCTAATGAATAATTCACATCTAATAAATGTTAACGATATTGATAACAATAAAATACCATACATTAATGGTACAAAATAAGAAACTGGAAGCACTCATGCTATTTCCATTATTGGTAACAACGATATATAACACATTAAGTAAACTAAATAACCGCCTGCAAATATACTTGTTATAACGAGTAATTTCAAAAACAAGAACTTCAAAAATATTTGGGGGGGGGGAAATATTCAAACTATAATAGTATTTTTAATTATGTAAGTTTTTTTCTAAATTGCTTCATAAAATACATTTTTTTAGCTTTTATGTTTATTAAAGTAGTAATTTTAAAAAATGTCCCTTACTCTCGGTGCTGTTACAGCGACGGACGTGCGAATGACAGTTGATATTTTATCTCTGTAAGCTACTCCAACAATAATTAAAAATTCTATCTGAAACTGTCATTTCACGATGACAGAGGGAGCAAGTTAAGTATTAAAAATAACAACTGGATACAGCAGCTGACGTAGAAACAGCGAGGGCGGGATCGAATTGTTTATTTATTAGAAGAAATGAAATGAAAATGTCCCTAACGTCTTTCAAAACCCTGACATTGATAATTTATTTAAAATAAAATTGCATTTTATTTAATACGATCAATTATAGGGAATTAAAATTGAAACAAATTATAAGAGGTAATAAATATACCCGTTCGTTTCCTAAAAAATAACATAAAATAAACGAAACGTTTTAAAAGTAAATTCCTATTCAGTGAATATATTTATTTTATTCACATCTTATTTAATAATTACAATTAATATAAACAAAATATCAACCTATGCGTTAAAACAGCTGTTCTGCCACATAACCTGTAACATAAAATCAGATATTTTATGAAATCATATGTTATCGCTTATGTTAAACCAAATGGGATGAAATAATTATATTGCATACTCATCTTCCTAAGTGAAAAGTATTTCTGCAGTATAAAACTAGAATAGTTTATTTTTAATTTAAGTCTTGAACTAATATTTTAAAACACTGTATTAGCATCAAACATCATCTACACAAGTTGAGGAAATCTATCTGAACTTGGTACACGAATAAAACGTTTTTTATAAACGATTGAAAATGTGTACAAGATATATATATATATATATATATATATATATATATATATATATATATATATATATATATATATATATATATAATTGATAAAATAAAAAAAAATAAAAAACAAGAATACTTTTAATGAATATGTTTATCCAAAGCTTTTCGCCGATAAAATAGTACCAGCATCTTCAGGAAAATAATTATCTAATAAAATATTTTTACAAAAGTAAATCATATGTGCTACAAATGACCCTATGTTTATAAATATTGCACTTTATGTAATCGTTTCTATAACATCAATGACGTTATAAATAGTTTGGTGCCTTGATCTCACTTGAATTTGTTCATCAATTAATTTGTCTTTAACAAATATATATATGTATTAGGCCTACTGTATTATTACTGAAGAACTATATTATTGTTTATTGTATAATTTACCTATTTTCCATGGAAAGCGATATAATAGGGTTTGTTTTATGTACACACATACACACACACATGTATATATATATATATATATATATATATATATATATATATATATATATATATATATATATATATATATATATATACATGTATGTGTGTATGTGTGTACATAAAACAAACCCTATTATATCGCTATATATATATACACCGGTTTACTTTATTACAGCATTATTAACATCGTTAACGCAATTCGATCTCCATTGTTTCTAGTTTTGCCTTGTATATTCTTCTTCCTCTATATTCCTTTTGTTCATAGCTTTTTTAATCCCAATATACCATAATGTTCGTGGTCTTCCTTTACTTCTTCGTCTTTTTGGGTCCATTTTCATGTTTTAGTGGTAATCTATCGTCCGCCAGTCTTCCTATATGACTGGTATATGTGCTTTCTTTATATGGCGTCTGTCAGTGTCTTTATATTCGTTATTTCTTTCGTTATTTCGTAATTTGTACTTACAATATATTCTTCAGTAACTGAAGTTCTAGTCCTTTATGCAGACTTCAGCTACTCAAGTGAATGTATTTTCCACCAGAGATGTTATTACAGTAAACTCCTGATCATCCGTGGAAAAGGGTGGCCCGGCAACGCCGGATAACGAATATCCCGGATAATCCGCTATGAACAAAGAATACGCAAAACGATCGATAATCGATTATTATACCATAAGTTACACAAATAATAATGCCGGTTAATGCAATTCACAAATAATCTTCAGAGGACAAAATAAATACAGAAAATAATTTAAAATGTCGATGTATTTGACGGACTATAACATGTACATTTATATGTCTAACTATTTACAATACGTATATAAGTATATGTCAAAAGTAAATATGTATGTACATATGTAATTTATTTTAAACATAATACTTTCACTTTTTAACAAAAAAATCTGTCACTTCCGTCTCTTTTTGCGAGCATTGATTTACCTTTAATGTGCGATCTAAGTTCCTTAAGAACCATTTTGTCGCACAGTGAAGAGTCATCTTTCTCTAATTATTGTGTCCGTTGTTTTCATCTCCAACAATTTATTTCTACCACATACAGGTCTATTTGGGACATTAAAACAGTGTATTAGACATTAAAATGTTGTTTTATTTATCTGTTTACAACACAAAAAAAGAAATTTACATAAAATATCAACTAATACAAATGATAAAATACTGCATGATAAAAAATAAAATTCAATAAAAAAGATAGAGAAATAAAAATAACGCATAAAAATTCAAACTACCTACTACTTATTTTAGTATAATAACCACTCAACTTTCAACTCGGAATGTTTGTTTCTACTTGTGTCACAAAGCCATAAAGATCGATAATGTATATGGCAGACATGTATATATATGCGTATGTCACGTCCTAGACTATTTATAGCCTCGATTAGCTGACATTTGTTTACAATCTTATGATACACATTAGGTTTTCGGGCGTCCAAGCATTTTGTCATTGTCCCTTATATACAGTAGTCTGTTCCCAACTCGAGTTGGTTCATTTAGTCTAACAGGACAGTTATCGTTATCCTTGCATTATTTGAGATAGCTTAGTTTATTTTTATGATCGTTGTTTTTACCGGATATTGTGCCGCGTTGGTGGTAAAAACAAACATTAATGATTCTGATTGGAATAAAAATTGGATATTTGTAAAACATTGCAGACCCCGGATAGTCCGCAAACCGGTTCATCCGCCCACGGATGATCGGGAGTTTACTGTATTTGTAAACTTGTTCTTTTCTTCATGCTCTTATTTAATTGTAATATATTCAGTTGTTATATTTCATCCTCTCCTTTTATTCTGCAATATATCTATTCTATAAGTTAGGAAAATAATTATATTAAATAAACCTCATAATAAAGTGCATTAACAACAAACTTACCGTACACGTTAAGCCTGGCCGAGTGGGTCGCCTTCCCTGCTCGATTTTCCGCAATACACGCATATTCACCCCCATCCTCTACAGCAACGTTGGATATGTTCACATGACTGATGATGTCACCATGTATCGTTAGGTAATGCCCCATGATGTATCTGAGGGTCAAAGAATTTATATTTATATTCACCCAATGATAAAAAATATGGGTATAGATAGTAATAAAGGTTGAAATAGGTTTGTAATAGGCCTATTAAATTAATAAATCGAAAAACTAATCTCCAAAAGAGCATACCTAAAGCTGTCGTAAATGTCCACTATGGTCAATATCTTAGTACAAAAACTACAATATTTTATTAACAAATTACGAATTGCTTTAGTAATAAAACTATTTATGAGTCCTTACATAATATGTACATGTTTAAGTAAAACATTGTTATTGAAGTTCCCTAATTTAGTCATATTGAATTCACTTATTACATTATAAATAGTTATTGCCTAACTAAATAAATACTTTTAAACTTAGACCACCTGATACTCAAAGGACTTAACTTGAATAGCACGTCGTGATTTGACAATGACATGATTGTTTTAAAACACGTCAGCAAGTTTAAAAGTATTTATTCAGTTAGACAATAATTACTAATAATTATTACTTAGTTGCGTACCTGTTGTTCTGAGGCAGGGGGAAACCGTCGAGGGTCCAGATCATCTGAGGCGGTGGGTTGCCGGCAGCGCTGCATTTCAAGGACACAGCAGGTCCTGGTTGCAGTGTTTGCTCTATGAAACTGTACGTGAGAACAGGTGACGCGTCTGGAACAGGAACACCCCTGCTTTGATGGATTGAAGGATACGTGCTTATAGTTAAATAGAAGCGGTTGATTTGCGAGTCAGGTACAGCTGTTCATTTATACAGACAACGTTTCAATAACGGGTTAAAGTTTCACACAAGCAAGGTATGGTTTATTCACTTGTTGATAAAGTTATTTGGTTATCTCATCGTCGGTTAATTATGAGAAAAATATTCAGTTGGTTTATACGTACTTACTATTAGACGGTTCTTGTAAATCTCTTTATTTTCCCACAAAAAGTTTATTTAAAATTAAATTCTGATTCTTCATCTAATATTTGTGGTACTCCTAAGGACAGAAGACTGCCGGTTTTACGTTTACAATATATGAAAGGGTTCTATGAGAACAACTTCAAGTAACTAGGCAAATATAACATCTTCTATTTCTAATAGTTTGTCACCACGTATGCTGGTAGGACTAGGATACAGTTGTGTGCACGTATGAATGAGCATTACAACAAGAATAAGATACTAGGTGCAGGGCGACCTCTCACGTCTGTCATATTGGACCACATCAAGGAGTTTAATCATAGTTTTGTTTTTAATAGTCGCGTGCTTTTGGACTATGAGAGTATCTGGTAACGATGTATTTTTTCTAAGATGATTCATATTAAGTTACAGAAAAAGGCTAATATTAAGGGGGGTTCTAAAAAATTGGCTTTCGTAATATTAAGGGGGGCTCTAAGATTTTGGCTTTCGTAATATTAAGGGGGTTCTAAGATGTTGGCCTTCGAAAATATTACGGGGGTTCTAAAAAATTGGCTTTCGTAATATTATAGGGGCTCTAAGAAATTGGCCTTCATAATATTAAGGGAGACTCTAAGAAATTGTCATACAATACCATACGAATATTTTTGTTTTCCAAAGTTAATTTTAATTTAATTTCTGTATTTTAAAACTATAAATGTAATTATTCCTGACTTGTAAGTGATAGTAACTGTAGCACAGGTTTGGGATTTTCAATGTTTTTGTTACAATTATATATGTTAATAGTTCGGATTGGTTCTGTTTATCATTTTTACAAAAATGTTTTTTTGACGTTACCCATTTTAGTGTTTTATGTAGTGTTTTATAATTATAAGACATTTCATTGTATCAGTGTTTATTTGTGATCTATTGTTATTATTGTTGGTAATTCTAATGGTGTACTTATGCATTGTAGGTCTGAAGACAATAAAGTAGCTGTTATTGAAACGTTGCCGGTGTAAATAAATAGTTTTAGCTGACTCGCAAGTCAACTGATTTTATTTATCAATAATTTTTGTAAACATGATAATAACGTGCTTATACTTCTAACTGGCCTGTATTAAAGTATCTAACACATACGGCTATACAGAATATATTCCTGTATGAACTGTAGAACACATTTTAAAATATATTACCCTTAGGTATATTCCTGTATGAACTGTAGAAAACATTTTAAAATATGTTACCCCTGGGTATATTCCTGTATGAACTGTAGAAAACATTTAAAATATGTTACCCCTGGGTATATTCCTGTATGAACTGTAGAAAACATTTTAAAATATGTTACCCCTGGGTATATTCCTGTATGAACTGTAGAAAACATTTTAAAATATGTTACCCCTGGGTATATTCCTGTATGAACTGTAGAAAACATTTAAAATATGTTACCCCTGGGTATATTCCTGTATGAACTGTAGAAAACATTTTAAAATATGTTACCCCTGGGTATATTCCTGTATGAACTGTAGAAAACATTTTAAAGTGCTGATTTTATGGATAAAGAACTTTTCTAAGAGAGTTTTTTTAAAGAATTTGTGCCCAAAGCTGAAACGTTTTTAAAAGTAAAGAATTTGACCCTGAGTCTACTTTAAAGAAAATACCGTCCCATCCCAATTAATATCAACTGTGGTATGATGATGTCCTGTTTTATTATTTCCCACAAATAATCCAAGCCTAATCCAGCCGGTGGATAAGTGTGTTCTGGAATGTATGAAAAAGTACACACATTTTAGACTCTCTCTTGGCAGGGACTGAAGAAAAAGAACGGATTGTAGGTTTTCTAAAAAGAAAGTACAGCTAAGGATTTGTGTATAACCGAACCATGGAACCAGATAAGAGAAGGAACATCAAGTAAGTCGTGTAATACAATCCTGAGTCGTAATAAAACTGTTGACTATGTTGTTGATCCAATAGAAGAAACAGATTTGATATTTCTTAACAAGAAACTTCCTGATTGTGAATATTCAGATGTGAAAACTTTTGAGTAAACAGATGCTACGGTTATTGAATTGGTACAAAACGTTAAGCCAGTAATGACGTAACTAAAGATAAAGGTTCGACAGAGACAGTAAAAGAAGGGAATAGTCACTGTGAAGGAACGACCATCTTGGAAACTGCACTATGATATAATGAACAACAGTCATCACGTCAAATGATGTGCTTCTGATAAGCCGTCTACGGGACACCGCAGCTCGAAAACGATATGTCGAGCAAACGAAGAAGTCACACAAAAGCCTTTTCTAAACTATGTTGCAACAGTGATGAGCAATCCATTCCAAAGGAACATTACTTTATGTAATTCCTGTAGTCAATAAAGTACTTTAAACATAATATAGTATTAGAACTCCTGTTTTTATTTCTAACGTATAGGAAGGTATTTCCGTGTTATATAAAGACTTTACTCTCTCTCTCTCACTCTCACTCTCACTCTCTCTCTCTCTCTCTCTCTCTCTCTCTCTCTCTATATATATATATATATATATATATATATATATACAAAACTCATGTATTTTGATTAGCTACATAAATTTGAGTAACATAAGTCATGGGAAAACAGGTAATCAAACATTAAAATACATAAATAAATGAAACAGTAAAATAAATTGTCTCATAATTTTGAATTAAAATTAAGAAAGTACTTTAATTTACTAAGTATTATTACTAATCTGATTTAGTTAGCGCATTGGTAATTGGTACGCAAAATTTTAATAAAATAGTAATCTTGTTTTTTGTGCGTTTAAATGTAATGGAATAAGTAAATATGAAAAAAAGCTTGATCAGACACAACCTTTGAGACGCAAAATACGTCGTTTTGTAGTCATGATCTATAGCCAATGTATTGGTTTCTACTTGTTTAAAAAGTTCCGTGTTTTCGCAGATTGCCGATACAAAGCAATTGAAAAGAAAAGTTTGAACTTGCAAGTTGTTTCAGGAAGTGATTCAGGCTCCGAAACAAGTGCTGGGATAACAAAAGGAATCCATTCACAAAAACTTCTCTCTTGCTCAGAAATGGGGACTATCATTTTGCTAATGATACCCACGTTAGAGTATAGAATAGAACAATATAACTGAGAGTAAAAACAATTATGTTAGAGCTGAGATTGCGGATATTTCTACATTCATCTTTTTTTATTGTCTACTTTCTAAATAATCATAATTTTATGTACGTAACAGTATAATATTAACATTAAAAACAGTAGAATTTTAATTAGATATTTTCAGTGCTAATTTCACATGAAATCAATGATAGAAAACTGTTTTGTAATACACAGAAAATTGTATACAATTTAAATTTAAATTATAAACATAATTTTGATATATGCAGAATAACCCTAAACATTTGCTTACACAGACTATTTTCGTGTTGCTAAGTTTCTGTTATGTTAATCACTTACCACCCATCTCCAACTCGGCCGCTCCCTGTGCATCGTCCCCTTCTTTTCGCCTAACAATACACTGGTACATCCCCTGGTCATCTCTGCCGATGTTGTTCAGCATCAACAGGTCACCGTTGCTCCTGCCAGGTAGGAGGCGGCCATTTTTGTACCACGTGATCAGGTGAGTGCCCGCCGCAGGGGCGGGAGTGATAGTGCACCGGAACTCCCCGGAACCGCCGACGTTGACGGAGAGCACGGGGGGAGTGACTTCAACGTGGATGTGCGTTGATACGGAGAGCCTAATCTCTGCGCTGGCGTCTCCTCCGACGTTTTTAGCAGAACAACGGTAAATGCCAGCGTCTTCGGACGTGACGGCTTCAATGGCAAGCACCGGGCCCAGCACTCGTAGCCTTGGTCCTTGTACCACTGCAATGGGCTCGTATCCTGGCTGTATATTGTACCACCTGCAACATTACAAGACACCATATTCAAATATATAGGTCCTACAAGTACTAGATCATGACTATTTCAACTTGCAGCTAACCTTTTCCCTTGTGTAATTCTTTGCAAGCTAGCCACACGAATTACACTTTCCAAGAACAGCAAAAATAATGTCATTACAAATATTTTAATTTCAGTAATATTTCTCAGAATTTGAAAATCTAAAAATTTATAAATGTGAATTTAGTTCAACCTGAATGACGGGATAACGTAGTGATTGAAACGTAGATGCTCGGAACAAACGATTTACTTAATCAGCAGCTCTCCTACGAGGCGGTCACTTTATGTGATTCCAAATAGATCTATTTCAACTGATTAAAGTTTAATTTGAAACTTTATGACCTGAAGAAGTCTAATTTAACGTGACGGCTGCGCAAACAAACCAATCAATGACTGGTATTTTTTTAGCTTTATTTATGTGCTAACACAAATAACGACTGTCCGTAAAATTTATTAATAACGTTTTATTTATTTACATATGACTCATAAAATAAGGAATGAACCCCAAAATCTTTTGTGCTTTGTGCTTTGTCTATATATATATATATATATATATATATATATATATATATATATATATATATATATATATATATATATATCGCAATATGTATTCTTGTGTATTAATAAAGAAATAAGTAAACATACAAATACAAGAATTATAATTGAATTTACAATTCAAAGCTTTTCGTTGGCTAACAGTACCAACATCATCAGCTATTTATTTATATTATATTAATAGCTTAATTCTTCAATTATAATTCTTGTATTTGTATTTTTACTTACTTATTTATATATATATATATATATATATATATATATATATATATATATATATATATATATATTAAACAAGACATGGCTTGAAATAACTCTATATACTAACCCTTAAACAACTGTATTTTTAAGTAAATGTTTAAATAAACTTTTTTAACCATACTTAATTTTAAAAATAATAATATATTGTACTCCGATGGTCTAACTGCGCAAGGTTGTTCTCAAAATTGAAGAACTACTCTGACTAAGTGGCCGAAGTGCGCAGGTGGTTAAGTCGAGAGTAGTGTCGAACTGTACAGCCTTCAAATCGTCGTATCGTAAGACAAAAATGTAAAGTAAAAGTTTAAAATGTGACGTAAAAATTATAACGTTTATGACAATGTAGATGAAGTTTAAACAATGAGCATTACAATGAGTATCAAAATAACTGAAAAGGAAATCGGTAAATGAAAATTCAAATACAGTTTTAAGATTACATTAAATATTGTTAGTAGGTTAAGCTGGATAAGTGTTTTTATCGTAGTATTGAATAGAGCGTGGTTATAATTAGTAGCAATTTCCAAAGTAATTCTCAACGAAACTGTAATATTTATGTATTTTATAGAACAAGTTTATGTTAATCATAAAATTGTTTAAAATATGACCAAATTCCTTCTCGTCGTAATAAATAGCTCAAACTGTTTTCTAATAGTAAGCTTATTATTAATGTATGAAACAAAACCCCATGCAGACCTTACCATTTAGAATCTAATTCTCTCTTTCTCAGAAACTAAAAGACGGCTAGTAGGCCTACGCTGAAAGGTGCGACCGACGGTGCATAGTTGACTTAGGCTCTACCAGCGCAAGCCCGACCATAGCCTTCGAGGCCCAGAAATAACCTGCTTAGTAATTTCTGGACCACTTGCACAATTCCCC
Source organism: Prosapia bicincta (assembly GCA_036971475.1). Lineage (NCBI taxonomy): Eukaryota > Metazoa > Arthropoda > Insecta > Hemiptera > Cercopidae > Prosapia > Prosapia bicincta. The sequence continues at coordinate 219,714,886 of JBAIZL010000005.1, forward strand.
TTGTCGAGTGTTTTTACATGAGTGAAATGATGTATTAAATATGAACTTAGGTATTGCTAGAAATATTAAATATTACCATAGGTGCTTCTATTTTTGACCTTCTCATTTGATCTGGGCGTGGGCAAAACTGACCATGGGGGGTAAAGCGGAAACCAGAAATCGAAAACTTTGGATTTGTAATCTGTTAAACGATTTCAAGAATTTCTCCACACATGACCCTAACTAAAAATGTGAAATTGTTATTACATTTTGTGTTCTTACATAACCTGTGCATTTTAAATATATTTATTTTATGAGTATTTTATGGAGTAAAAATTATTACCAATATTTAATAATAGAAATTTGATACATTAGTGAATAGATAATTTTATAACTACAGGAGTTACTTAATATTAAAATATAATTTTTGCATTTTTACACTAATTCCTACGTTTTGCTTCATTAATAGACTTATTACAATTTCGCTCTATTAGCTGTAGTAAGTACTATGTAAGTAAAACATTAATTGCAGAATGAACTGACTGTGGATGCAATCTGTTGGTATATTACGGAACTAGGAGGAATGGCATGGTTTCAACTAACAATGTCTAAGCATTATTTTAAGATGAAAGGTTGCAACTGCTGAAAATGTACGTTAATTGCATCACTGTCTAGTTTTTGAGTAAATAAAGCACCTGTTGACTAGTGTTGTTGTAAATGTTTTGTTACTTTTTGTTGTAAAGTTACGATGGTAAGGAAATCTTAATTTGACCATTAATTAAGAGTCCTTTACATTTAATCTTTTTTCTTGTGTTATTGAATAATAGAAAGCAAATTTTGTTTTCTTTCGTAATATTACTAACTTTTTATTAATATTATTTATTTATTTTTTGTAAAAAAACAGTTTAAAAACATTAAAACAAAGCAATTAACGTACTAAATGGAAATAAAATCAACCGAGCTCACCTGTATTCAGGAGAAGGACAGCCTTGTGCCACGCACAAGAGGACAGCGCCTTCGTCTTGCGACACGTGGACAGTGGCCGAGTGGTCGATGATAACCGGGTTCACTATGCCCCTATGTTCTGCAACAGAAGTTTCCTAATTATGAAATATTAATGTAAAAACGTGAAGAGAAATTTAACGGTAATATCAGATGTCTCTAAACAATAAACTACCTTGGATACATTAAATTGTTAACATTTTCTATTTTAGAAATTGAATTATAACTAGTTACTATGTGTAGGAATACGTAAACTGTCATTTGGGGTGGATAGATTTTTGTTATTGATAATATATGCAATTACCTAAATAAAATACATTATTTTTATAACTGATAATATTTATCAATAACATTATAATTATCACAACGTAAAGCAACAATAATATTACAACGGAAAAATACAGTTAACTCTAAATCTCACTACACATTATGTTATTAAAACAAACACACTTGTCTCGTAGTAGACGATGAAGTAGTAGCCAAGCATGGATGAAGGCGCAACATCTACTACATCGTCGTCGCAACTTGTTTTAATAAACT